>JBBUKS010000113.1:15601414-15611908 GCA_038050645.1 Hedychium gardnerianum
TAGTATAAGCACATCCATTCTCCATTATCTGCCAATAAATATCAACTTTATCTATCCAAAATTAGGAAACAAAATTATTGAATAAGACAAAAAGCAGTTGTCCTAGAAAGGCACAATCAGATGGAAGTATCATGACTTACATAGCAGTCATTTTAAATCGTTGAACAAACCACAAGGCCTTAAATACACTAAGGTTGATAAATATAAACAATGAACGAACATTTAGTTTAAGGAATCCAATAGGCTTCCTGTGAAGAAATGGAAAAAAGAATGATATTGCTTTACCGCCATGTTCAATCAAGCTAATTTTCCAAATAATACAATAATAAGTAGCAATCAATGTGATCTAGTATAGATCCTTCCAATTAAACAAAATCCCCTTGTAAATGCCTATCACATTACAAAACCAGTTTATATTGAAAACATTTGCACAGAAACACTATACAATGCAAACAACATCATTATGATAACCTCTTGAGCTTGACTCTTTTATTTACATTTTGCGGCAAGGCTAGACGTAAATAAAAAGGAACCTAATAAATAAACTGCTAGTTGTATTAGGAATATCAGCCTCTTGGCTGCATGAACCAGAGACTTGCATTCCCTGAGTAAAAAAAAATAGAGAGAGTTAATATGAGACGAGATGGATGCCAAAGAGGGAGGATATGCCAGGTCAAGCTAGTGGATTGATCATCATCATCGAACTAGTGGATTGAGGATCTTGTTAATATTAGAGAGGGAGAAATGATAAGGTGTTGCAAGCACTTTAAGAATAGAATATGGGTTCAACCTGTCACAGATAAAATGCAACTGGATGGATAGTCCTCTGTCCAAGATAAGTTGGAAGAAAATAGAAAATTTTATTCGGCAATTTTGGAAGATAAGAAAATCAAACAAAACCATAAATAACATAAAAGATGAGTGAACTTATACATTAATTTCAAGACATCTTAAGTGATTGCACACGGTACAAAATTCTACCTTGGTTATCAAATCCTTTATCTGTTCTATGTGATCAGAAACACGTGGTTGATGAGTTGGAGGCACACAGTTGAGTTCGGCTGTATCATGCAAAAATGCTTCGGAAAACCTACTGCTCAAACTTAATGGATCCTCCCCTAATTCATTTGCTCTTTTAATTATCTGCAAAATAAAAAGGTTCAAAATAGTTGACACAACTGATATACTACAAAATATACATGGACAAATCCACAGATTAAATAGAGTTCTTGCCAAAGTTAACTAGCATAGTTGAAGTAGATGATCAACTACTTTGGAAATCAATCTAAATTGGAAAAAAATGCATAATGCTTTAAATTCTTTCCTTACAAGTCTAACTATTTTGATTAAAAAAAAGGTAAATGGACCTCTAGCTGTTTGTAAAATTACTAAATTTACATAGAACTGAGGGATTCAGATGCAATCAGCTCAATTAAGTAATTACTTAGTGTAAAACATAGAAGAATGCAACAAGCCTAAGAGAGTTTATTGAAGTTGCCGCTAACATTGATGCAACATGGTTTTCCAGATACATATAACCCACTTAAATAGAGGGAAAACAATCCAAAAAAGTAACTGCCCAAGTGAGTGTCAATTGATTCTATTGCATTGCATAAAACATTATAAATCATAAGGTAATTAAAAGTTTTCTGGTTATTGTTTTGTTAATCACAGCCTCTAAATTATCTCTCTAATCAAATGAGATATACCATCATCATTGAAGGAGAGAAAGTGTTGACTTGACAATGACCAAGAGATTTTGCTGGTAAAGTGAATAATCTGGATTCTGGAGATTCTATGATTCACAAAATAAAATCACTCGATCTATTACATTAGTACCTATGCTTCAAGATTCATCCAAACAAACTCTTTGCTACTCTACAAGTACCTAATATCAACAATTTTCATTGCCTTGTAAAATATATAATAGAGAGAGTAAAGAAAAATTAAACATTTCACCAAATTGAAGAAAATAAATTTTAAGGGAGTGATAAGTTTTATTCAAGTAGTTTCTTTGATAAAAGAACTTAACTGTGAGATTACAAATTAAAGTAACATGGAACAGCAGTATATAAGATATCTGAGAAGAATAAAAAATAACAATATACCTTGTCATTGTTTAAATCTCATTTCTTCCAATTGCATCCAAAAAGACAAAAACCACACAGAACTATCATTTTATACATCTCAAATGCATCACCAAAGTGAGATTTACTAATTACTAGAGAATGCAAGAAACATCTGACCTTGTCATCAATGTCAGTGAAGTTACGCACATATTTGACGTCATAACCCAAGTGTTTCAAATACCTGATAATTAAAAATTTGACATGTAACTCTTCACTTGATATTTTATTCAAGTTATATTGGTGCAGAATTCAGAGCTATACAGGATATTAAAGACATAAAAGTATCATAGCCAGATATACCGTTACATGATTATCCTAAAGCCAGATTCATTCTTCTTTTTTTTGTTAAAAAAAAAAACTAAATCAAAGTGAATCCAAAGAAAGTATGACACAAACTAGTCTGCATCACCAGATAATATTATCAGTAACATATACAATATAAAAAAAAATCATATTATCGAATAAAAAAATTGGACACAATCTAATCACTTTCAAACAAGGAAAGAGATCAGGCTTCAATATATACATACAAAACAATGAAGGCTGAAGCTTTTCTAATAGTTGTCATTGCTAAAAACAGAGGATAACAACAATTAGCATTAAACGGTAGTAACGTCATCTAACTGCATCATAAGAATAAGAGCTCCCCGTTTACAAAAAAATCCAATATTTATTTTTTATAGGTCAACTCCTTGATCCCTGTCCGAAATTGTGGATCTCAAACAAGAAAATGGTGAAAGGAGAGTAGAAGAAGTCACCTGTACAGAACGTCAAAAGCGACGTAAGCTCGAGCATGACCAATATGGCTGTAATCGTACGGCGTGATGCCGCAGACGTACATGGAGACTTGCCCTTCGACGAGAGGCTTGAACGCCTCCTTCTGCTTCGACATTGAATTGAAGAGCACCAGCGCATGACTCCCCATGGATTTCCTACTCCGGGTGCGTCCTTCCCCTTTCTGAAAAATTTAAACCCTAATTATGTCACCGTATCTCGGAGAGAGAAGCAGCACTTTAGCGGGAAAAGAACAGGAATCGGAAATTCGATGCCGCCGCTTCTGAGGCTTCTCCTGGATGGCGGCGAGGCCCCCGGAGTCCGGCAGTCGGCGCAGAAGGAGGGAAGGCGAAATCGGGATCAGTCGCCTGCTTTGGTGCGCACAGGGGAGGGTCATCTGCTGAGAGAGGTATATATTTCGCGACTCTTTGGAAGATTCGGTTCGCTGTGCCAAGAGTGTATTTTTTATATATATATAATAGATTCTATTTTAGGTAAATTGGAAAATACAGTTTATAACTATTCAAAAATCCGTTCTTAAAATATTATCATTCGAATTTATGACGAAATATTTATCTTCAACATCAATAAAAAAAATTTATAAAAATTAATTTATTAATCTGAACAATAATTAATATATAAAGAAAAATAAAATTTTAATTATTGATTAAAATTTAATTTTTAAATTTTTATATATTAATCATAATTTATCTGATAAAGACTAACTTATTCTATTTGTGATTCTATCACTACGCACCTCATGAGATGTGATGTGTATATTTTTATTAGTAATTTAAATATTTAATTTTTAAAATCGATTAAATAATTAATATTTTTAAATTTATGATAGTAACCGCTGCATTATAATCTTAGGGTTATATGTATATTTTACTTTGCTCATAAATATAATGTAATGGTTGTGATGTGTCATACCAGAGTAAAAGTTGAAAGAATACCTCCGAAATAATAATATAATAATAAGATATCTTTTCAAGGATGGTGTAGTTCTTAATTTTTTAAATATTTAAAAATTAAATTTTAATTTTAATAAATTAATAAATATATTTTTTTAATAAATAATTAATTTAAAAATATTGAAATGATGAATCACTTACTATGAGCTATTATTGATTTATTCTAATGATTCTTAATAATTAATTGAAAAAAAATCATAAAATTAAATTAATTATTTTAAATTATATATTTAATATCAACTTAAAAAATAATAATAACAAATAAATATCTCCTTTTTAATAGAAAGGTTAATAAAACACGTCCCTTTATTATTTATTATTAAAAACAAATATCTTTGTCTGCTTTATATTTTATTTTTTTTAAATTATCCTTATTTTTATTTTTTTAATACTATTATAACAACTAAAATCTTATAACAAATATAATTTCATAATTAATATACATAATATTGATTAATATTAATAAAAATAAATTATTTATATTATAATAATTATGATTTATAATTATTATAATAGGATGTTGAATTGTTGAACAAAAATAAAATGCTTATATTATAAAAGTTATAAATTGTAATTGCTACCTATAATATTATTAATGTTGATGTAGAAGTATTGTTTTAACGTAATAATAATCAAAATTAAAGATGAAATGTTCATAATTGCTAAAATAACGTAAAAAAAAAAAAGAATACTTCTGACAATTTCAATAATAAGTAACACCGATTTAATTTTTACCCTTAAATCTTAAATGAAATAAATATTTTGAAAATCGATTGTTATACATGGAGTTACAGTTCATCTACCGTTAAAATTGGTCGGGTAAATTTTAGACACCTAGATTAAAAATATATATTTTATTTTCGTTATCATCAAAATAATATTTCATATTTTAAAGAAAATATATATTATTTTTAATTCTAAAAATATATTTTTTATTATAATAATTTTGACTAAAACTACTTATATAATTAAAATAATGCAGTATTAATAAAAAAGAATTCTAAATAATTTTAATTAAAATTAAACTAATATTATTATAACAATTTTGAGTAAAACTTACAAGTCGAAGAAGTATGAGGCTCCCATCGTCGTTCAAATATAGAATAATAAACTTCAGCGGTTGTATGATTTATAGATAATTTTTGCGTTTTTTTCCTTCTTTTTGGCGGTTTTTGTTGATTACTGTTTCTTAATTGCATCTCACTGTGAATAAAAAGAATAATTAATATCACACACTTGCAACGTTTAAGATTAATTATGGCATATTTAAAATAAATAAATAAACATTTGAATTTTGAGATACACAGTGAAACACACACATGAAGAAGATAAAGTATTTCACACACAAAGTAATCCAGAATATTTGCTACGTTCAATAAAATCATAAAGATCATATCATTTCTATCAGGAAGAAATATTTTTTACCTAAACAAGCTCACACATTGAGATGTCGAATCGAAATAGTTAAGTTTAAGCATAAACAAACAGTACCGAACAAGAAGCCTTCTAAACTTGAGGAAAGGGGACATGGCAGCTTAATCTTCGTCCTCGCCTTCGTTCTCTGCAATGTTAAAGTACCGCAGTTCGTAAACATTGCGGTCCTTGTTCGAAGCAATGACTCGCAGCCAATCACGCACGTTGTGTTTCTTCAGAAACTTCTTCGTTAGGTACTTCAAGTATCTGTGATAACAGAGGCGAATGCAAAAAGGTTTAGTTAAGTTGATCGATGAGCAAGGAGATCTACAATCAGAAAGGTAATTGACAGAGATGCAAGAAGCCTTTTTACATGTTTGATTAGTTCACAGCAATTGTAACTGAGAATTGCAGAAAATCGCCAAACACAAAACTAAATATGCAATTTGACACCCTAACTATCGTTCAAGCTCGTACAGAAATTACATAAAATTAAACAAAATGTTACCAGAAATAAAATTCCTTTCAGTGGTACCAATCAAAATAAGTTCAATGCACACTGAAAATTAAGTTGCTTTAAATGTCAAACTGGAAATAGGAATTGGGCAACCTGTGTTAAGCATAACCAAAAAATATACCATGGCGAAGTCACAAAATTGGAAGTGAGGAAGAGTAAGGGAAAAGAGTTTTTAGGATAAGTAATCCGAGACACTTTGGATGTCATAGTTCTACATTTGTGTTGAGAGTCAATCCCCTTCAGGATTATCTATTCAAACTCAAAGCTTGGGACCTGTTTAATTGGAAAAAAAAGGGAGGATAGATAATGTTAATAGAGAACACAGGAAAGACAAATTGAAACCAGATGTTATCTTGAACTAGCTGACCGGTGGGTCAGCTGAATCAAACCAATCAATTTCTTTCACTCGGGATGGAAGGTGACTGGAAAGTGTTAAGAGACCTCTACTGGGGCTTCAACATGTTGATTATATGTACCTGACCCGAACTCTGAACGAGAAGCAGCTTAGGCATTTGGAATATTAGTGGTAGTCCCTTTCCTAACCAAGTCTGAGGGAGGAACTAATATCATTTTCAAGCAGGTGCTTGTCTCTAATATATATCTGTAGCTTCTCTCATTCTGCACAAATTACAGCACGAACACCAACCTTCACTAAATTGACATCTCACATCACATGAGCCGGCCTCCAACAACTTATTTCTATTCTTCCAAGTAAATAGTAGCAAGATAATTTTTTCCATTTCTTGTATTTTTATTCTTCCAAGTAAATAGCAGCAAGATAATAGAATGGAGCATAAATCATTGTTTCTAGAAATTCTCTGATAATTAAGATGAAACAAGCCCAAAAAGTATGATGCAATTAAGAGGGGGAAAATCAATATAAACGTAGGAATTTTTCCCTCCTGCACATTGCAATTGGTTCATTGAACCCTCAGTCCGTACCCAGAACAGACCCCAACTCAGCAACTATTGGCTCAGAGTATAATTACGTAGAAAGTATTGTCAGGGGTCAATAACTGACTGTCCTCAAACTGGTGAATACGATATGCCAAAACACGCTATCACTCGATCTAAGAAGTGAATCAAAACCAGGGGGAAAAAAATTAGAAATTTACTCCCAGACCTGGACACAGAATTAATGTCGAAATTCACAATCGCATCATCTGAAGACACAATCTTAATCCAATATAATGTTCAGCTCTTTAATCTGTTCCTATAAACAACATATAATAGTCTAATAGTTTGGATAACAGTTCGCAGCATGCCCTTATGCATTCAGGCAATGCAAGACATGTGATCCCTTCATTTCCTTCGATTATGACAATTTTGCTAACCGATTCAAAAAGCCATGTTTAACAAGATGCTAACCAAGATAACATTTTGACAACTTAGCAATCTAAAGTATAATCTAACAAATGCAAGATATTAGAACAACCTTTCTGTAAGTATACTAAGATATTAGACAAAAGGTTAGCTAAGCTACTCAAATTGAACGAAAATCATCCTGGCCAAGGAGTGAACTTTAGCATAGCGTTAAAATTGAGATGTGAAGAATTGTTACCGCTTGGAGAAGGGCCCTTCAGAGGTGACGGTGATCTTGCTCTTGTCGCGAGTGACGGTGACGGCGTCACCAAGGGCGCCGGCCTTGCCTCCGTTCACCTTGATGCGCTCCTGGAGGAACTTCTCCAGGGAGGCGATGTCCATGATTTTGTCATCCACCGGCTTAGCGCAGTCGATGACAAAGGTGGAGCCTTTCTTCTTCCCACCCTTCGCGGCGGCGCCCGCCGACCCTCCGCTGCCACCGCGACTCATTTTCCGAACGAGTGAAGCCGCCGCTCGAAGAGATCAGAAGTCCTTAACGAGCACGAAGAAATAGGTCCCTCCGTATTTAAAGGGCCGGTGAAGAAACCCTAGAATTGATTAAATGGTCCGCGACTGCAATCAATTAAAAAATATTATAAATAAATAATATTTTAAATGATAATAGAAAATTTAAAATAGTAAAATAAAGTATATTAAATACTTATTATATATATATTTATGAAAATTATAAAATTAGTTTATATGCGTTTTAAGAAAAACAGCCTTATTACGATCACTAAAAAACACCTTTCATAATAAAAAAATGTAACTAATTAATCTATAAGTTAACTTATGATATATTTTGTGTTATTTTTACAGTTTTATTTTGGTTTTCAACACTAAAATATTTTTTGATATTCTAAATCAAATTTAAAAATATTGGAAAATTTTATTTTTGGTGAAATGCCAATGCATAAAAATTAAATTATTTTTGAAATAATTTTATCAGACACAAAAGTATTAATATTTGTAAAGAACACATCAAAATTAATATGGACACGTAGTTTTTTATCACCTTTCAAATGAAATAAAGGGATATTAGATTTTTAGATCGTCTATTATAAATATTTTTTTATTTATTTTAATGATTAATAAAAAAAATATACGAAATCAGATATCTCAAGTTCATCATCATTTTTTTTATCACATGTAAGGATATATGAACTTATGTCACATACTTAGCTTCTAATAATTTATGTTACAAAGAACAAATTACTTCCTATTTACTGAATACAATTAGGACGTGTTTAATTTATGATTGTCACGGATAACCTTATTTATCTATCTATAATTATCTGTGATAATCATATTCGCTTCGAGGTTTTTTTCGATTCTAAAGTTTATTTCGATTCCAGAACGTCATCAATTTGATCATTCAACTCGAAATCGAAAAAACTCAGACTACTTAAGTTTTTTTCGATTCCGAAGGTTATGCAAATTTTTTCCCCCAAATTATTCTCTGCAACGGTGGGCGCGAGTGTCGAGTGGGGCGGTGTCGGATTGATAGCGACGGACAACAGGCGACGCCGCGTTCCTTCACACGCGCAAATCGTCGTCGAAGCTTCATCCGCACACGGCAACGACACAGAGGCGGGCGACCCCGGAGGTGGCAATAGGCACCAGTAGCCACAGTCGCCGCTATTCGTGCAAAATGGCAGGAGCGGCTGGCAGCGAGCTGTGATAACGGGAGCGGAAGAAGAAGATGATGTTTTTTTTAACTTTGATATTTTAATTAAAATTTTATTAAATTAAATCAATCAACTCCTAATTATAATTGGGATAAACTAAATTGACTTAATCTAAAGCCCAATAAAATCATCTAAAAATTCTAAAATAATAAAAAATAAATAAATAAAATACTAAAGCCCATACAATCGCAGAGCAGATCCATGTATGTTGACCTATAGAAAGTTCATACTAGTTGTAGCACTTATACAGTTGTAGTAGCTACTATACAGTTTCGTAGCTGCTATACAGTTTCGTAAATCAATCAACAACTCCTAGCTATAATTGGGATAAATTAAATTGACTTAATCTAAAGCTCAATAAAATCATCTAGAATTTTATAAAATAATAATAAATAAATAAATAAAATACAAAAGCCCATACAATCGCAGAGCAGATCCATGTATGTTGACCTACAGAAAGTTCATACTAATTGTAACACCTACACAATTTTAGTAGTTACAGTTTCGTAGTTACTACAACTATAATTATTTTTCATATTATAGCAGTTACAGTTTCGTAGTTGTACAGTTATAGTAGCTACGAAATCATAGCTGCTACAACATGTATAACTGCTACAACTGTGCGGTTGTTATAATTATGTAATAAACTTTCGAACGTCATAACTTTTGACTCAAATATCAAAATGAAAAGATATTTTTTTGAATTATAGATCTCTGAACGAATTTTGATTCAAAAAAATATCATCTCATTCTGATATCCGAGTTAAAAGTTATGACTTTCGAAAGTTTGTTATATAATTGTAGCAGCTACGAAACCATAGTTGTTACAACTGTGTAGCTACTATAACATGTGTAGCTGCTACAATTATATAACAAACTTTTGAAGATCATAACTTTTAACTTGAATATTAGAATGAGATGATCTTTTTTTTTTAATTATAGATATCTGAACGAGTTTCGATTCAAAAAAAAGATCGTCTCATTCTGATATCCGAGTCAAAAGTTATGACTTTTGAAAGTTTACTATATAATTATAGTAGTTATATAGTTGTAGCAGTTATATATGTTGTAGCAACTACATTGTTGTAGCAATTATGATTTCGTAACTGCTATAACTGTGTAATAAATCGTAGCTGCTACAATTGTATAGTTGTTATAATTGTGTAACAAACTTTTGAATGTCATAACTTTTGACTCGGATATCAGAATATGACAATTTTTTTTGAATTATAGATTTCTGAATGAACTTCTTTATCTATTTTTTTTCAACCATTATGTTGAAGTATTTTTGGTCCTTTTTATTCATTCCTTTATGGTTAAATCAGCTAAACAAACGGCCAATAAAAATAATACTGTTGAGCCTAACTTTAAATATCATTGTTTCATTATAAAAAAAAATTCAATAACTTTTGCTAGCTAGGAGATGAATCACAAATTCATGATAACTTAAAAAAATTGGATAGACAAATTTATTATTATTTATTATAATAATTATTTAAAATATTTTTATTAATTATAATATTTATTTATTAAATTTTATCATAAAATTTTTAAAAATAAAAATGATTAAAATTTTATAAAAATATATTATCAATCAAAATTTTAAATAATAATTTTAAATTTTTTAATAGTTAAAA
>JBBUKS010000113.1:15612008-15628930 GCA_038050645.1 Hedychium gardnerianum
ATATGGAGACCTTGCGAGCCAGAGAAAGATGCAGCCGAATTGGTCTCTAATTGCAGTATCGAAAGCTGACATTAGTCGATTGCCAACTCTATATTTATGATTTGTATGAATTTTGATCACAAGTCCACTCAAATATTATGATTAACATGTAACAATATTAGTTTGCTTGTATTCTGAAAGCAACTTCAATGTTGAGAAACATTGACAGTTTTTGTGCTTATTAATCTTTTTCTTCTTCTTTGCATTGTGTTGAAATGAGTTTACTATAATATTAGTATTTTTTTTTAGATTGAAAATAATTATTAGGTATCATAATAATTAATTTCCAAAGTTGATTAAATATGTGTTTTTTTTTGAGAATTTTATAGATAATTTAAAGTTTTCATATTTGAGATCTAAGTTTCCTAATATTATTTACGTATTTAAATATTTTGGTTTCATATATTTAATTGATTGTTGCTTAAATTTTCTTCCTTGTTTAAAAAATAATGTAAATAATTTCTCTTATTCCTAAAATATGATCAATACTTTTCGCCCTTGAAAGAAATTAAATTTTGATTAAAAAAATGTAAGTGATTTTCTGAAGTTATATACTATTTTTTTGACATTTAACTGATTAAAATTTAGTTAGGTGCGAAAATGAAAAATAATATTATCTAAATTTTCAAGTTATAAATACTTACGAGAGTTATTACATATAAAGCATGAAAAATAATAATACAAATTAATTAGTTTCCATTATTATTATTTTATTTTTGACAATCTTCCTGATCCATCTATTTTATAAATCTATGAATATGATTGAGTTGGTATTAAGATTATCATAATTAAGTAAAAGTTAAATCATGACAAAAATCGAGTAAAAAATATTATCTCATGGCTTATTTTAATTTACTTTTTTACATATGATTATAGGATCAATCGTGTAAATGTTCAAGGTTAACCTTTTTACCTTATCGTAATCTATCCTATAAATCTGAACCATAATTTATACCCATTCAAAAACTCATCCTAATATTTGTTCTCAGTAAAATTTAAATTTCGATCGTCTTAATTATTATACTTTACTACGATATAATATATTGTAGAATAATTTTTATTAAATTTGAGCGGAATAAATCTGAAAAATATAAATGGGCCACAAAGACGACCTAACACCACATGTGTTTATTTGCTCTAAGTGGGAATCGAACTTTTGTTGCTAACGAGCACCACATATATTTATTTGCTCTAAGTGGGAATCGAATCTTGCTACGATTTAACATCACAAATAATTTGAACACCACATGTGTTTATTTGCTCTAAGTGGGAATCAATCATCACACCAAACCCAAGGTAGTTGAGAAGGTTAAGGAAGAAAAAAAGTCAAATTGTCCAAATATTCATACCCTTTCATTCACCCAGTTCAATCCCACGAAAAATTCTCAATGGATAAATTTGAAGCAGATGAATCACGAGACAGGGTCCAACACCATAAATAGTTATAAAAATATAATCTAATGCAAATAGGTTCAAGATGAAACATTGTGAAGATCCAGTTTTTGACTATAATCTATGACAAGAACACCCAACTGATGTACAGAAACAACTCGATTCAGTCGACTCAACTTTAACCAGTCGATAACAAACCATCACATACTGGGTCAAATATTCTGTATCCTAGAGATCTTTTATGTCGATACAATTCGATTAAAAAAAATGAAAATGGAAAAGGAGCATCATTTCCTACTCGGAATTTTATTCTCTTAGAACAACAAAAACTAGTATGAAATGAACAGATCCTCTTAACCGATTCAAAGATGAGTGATAGATGGATCAGTCTTCAGTAAACAAACATCAAGCATTGGGGAATCGCCACTCGAGAGAAAACAACTGCAGCAGGAAAGGAAAGATGGCCTTCACTTTATCTCATGGAATGAAGGCAAAACCGCGAAAAGAGGATCGCCGTAGCCAACAGGTTCTATGAGGTGAAAAAAAATTGAGGAACAAGTGAGAACACAGATATACACAAGGAAAATCAGGCTAACTAGATGAGATGAGGATGAGCATGTTACTATATGTCTTGGCTATGGTATATTGTCATAACATACAGGTTTTGCGGTTTATTTTTGCAGAATAAAATAGTAGATAAGCAATAGAATAGCTATTTTTAGAGAATGAAATAAACGAGTGGAATAACTATAATTATGTTTGGTTCATAAAAATGTTATAAGAATTAGGTAGTTTGCATAAAATATGAAATATTTTATCCGACAGGCTTTGCTAACATGATTTACCCAACCGAGTGCAACTAATCTACCCGTCAGCCTAATGGCTTGACCGCCCCAACTATCTCATTGTCCCCCTCCTAAGTTTGACGGGCCCATCCGACCTGACACACCCCTACCCAACTAGCATGCCTGTCTGTTTGCTTAGATTGACCAACCCACTTGATCCCTTAAGCCCCACCTATTCAACCAATCCATTTGACGCACTTGGCCTAACCAACTCATGATCGTTCCATCAGGTCCAACTCGTGCAATCTAGGCTCGTCAAACCTATCCAGCTCACTCGATCTAATTGGCTTGCCCAACCTAATGAACATAATTGGCCTGTTAGCTAGATTGGTTTGACTCAATTCACCAAACCTAAATAGTTCAACAAGCCCATCCGACCCATATTCATAATATTCTTTGAAGAGTTGAATAAAGTAAGAATAAGTGTTGCTTAAAAAACAAATATAGAAAGAATAGCTATTTTTGGGATAAGAGTAATGAAGATGATTCCTTAAAAATAGGGAATTACAATCTCATGAGAAGTGATATTTCAAGTTCCTTTTTACAACTAGATATAGGAAACTGGAAATTCATATAGAATAATACCTACTCCTATAAACCAAATCATTATTAGATAGAGCAACTTAATGGCGAATATCAAGATTAGCCAGATGAAGAACATATATAAACATAATATCTAGGTACCTCCATCCTCGCAGAGAATTTTTATTACTTCTCCATCTACATCTGACTGCACCAAAAAAGGAAAAAAAAAAGAGTCAGTGAGATGTAGTTTGACGCAATTCAAATATGATCACTTTTACCTGTCCCTCCTTAAGGCAGGGATTCAATAAAAACTTTTACGAAAAAAAAAATAAAGAAAACTCACCCTAATAGGAAGTTCATTTCCACATTGGCTTAAGAAGCCAATGATTTGCCCATCTTTGATAACCACCCCCTATATTACAAAAACAAGAATGTTATACATAAGTTATACTCTAGAAAATTTATTTTAACAAACAGCTAAAGCATTTTTTTCTAGAAAATTTAATTTAACCCCCAGATTTTTAACACTCTTTCAAAATCCCCTTATAGTGTTACTGTTCTCATTTCCACTTCACTTTTATAAGTGTTGTCAAGATATCCCATGTAATTTCATTACACTTGTGTAAGTGTTATCAATCCACTCTTCGCCACGGAGGGTTAAACCAACAACACTTATGAAAGCGTAGGGAGTAAAACAATATTAGTAAAACAATAGGGGCATTTTGAAAACATTTATGGTAGTAAAGCTACAAGAGGTATTTAAAAAATAATAAACATTCGAGGGACAAAGTGAAATATTTTCACTTTTTCTTTTGCTCATAACAAACCTCTTTGCAGTTGGGAGGCAGCCTTTTGCCTTTTATTGTTCTTCCTCTTTGAAATGAACCGACCTAACAAGCAAAGGCACAACAAACTTCGTGATTAAAAAAAAATCCACCAGTACCGTATATTAAGGTACTAAAATACTAGATCATATAATTCATGCACACCGAGGGTGATGCTACAAGAACATATGCATCTTGCCCAGAAGCTTCTAATGATGCCAACTTTAATGTCTGTGCTGCAGAAATGTTGGTAAATGGGCTGGATGCTTCCGTAGTAGAGGTCTGTTCCATGAAAGTAGTGGGAGAAGCAACTTTTTCCTCCACTGGTTCACTTGGAATTGGTAGTGCTGCAATTGGATACTCGATAGGAGCAGAAACTGCGTTTGGAGCAATTGAAATCCCTACATTTCTTTTCACGAGCATTTCAAAGTCACCGATCTGAAGAAATTCCACAGCAGCAATTAGAAGAAAAGTGAAAGGGTAATTAATTGATTATGCGGGGGTGTAATCGAACCGAGCCGAGCCGAACAATAAGAGACTCGGCTCGGGCTCGGTTCGTTTTCCCTAAGCTCGAGTTTGATTCGAGTTTTAATTCTTAAACTCGAGCTCGGTAAATTAAATAGCTCGTGAACGGCTCGAGCCCGGTTCGAAAAAATTTGTTTAAAAGTTAAACGAGCTTAGTTCAATCTCATTTAAGATATTTAATTATAATAATTATTATGATATTATAGTTCATATGATATTTAGTTATATATATAATAATAATAATAAGATAAACCTCTTAACGAACATGTTCGCGAGCCTTTAAACGAACATGTTTGTGACCTCACGAACCAAATACTATTAAGCAGCTCGGCTCGATAATATTTTCGAGCTTGAAATCAGGCTCGAGCTCGGCTCATTAACTTAATCGAACGAACTCGAACAAACTTTTTTTTCGAACCAAGATCCGAATAGCTCACGAGCGGCTTGGCTCGTTTACTCCTCTATTTATACCTTTATGTCGAAGAATCAAATGATAAGCTGAAGACTTGGATGGCAAATTATTGGAACTTAGGTGGGCACATTTAGCCAGGTTTCATATTCATGGTGTCACAATCAACCATAAAGTTTTGATAATATATGATTTTTAATGTTTTTATTCCACTACAAACTTTTTTAAAATTTATTTATTGAAGCAAACCTACATTTCAATGAAGACAAATTTTGAGCTGTCTTTATCAACTTTGTAGCAGGCACCTTTAATTAGAGCTCAATCAACATGCATCATGACTCAATTCAACTTTACTGAACAAATTTAAAGTATCAAGTAAATGATTAAGATTGCTAGAATGCCAAAGGTACCTTGAGTTTAAGCTCTGCGATTTGTGTCTGCTCACAAACATCCTCGATCAGTGCCTGAAGAAGAATAGGCAATATTAGAGGTTCTGAAACGTATCACTAGGTAGATTATAATATTCTAGTACTATTTTACTCAAATCTAAAATACACTGAGAATAAATCCTGAGCACCAGATAGACTGATCATGTCCAATATTTCACCAGATTCTATGTCAGCTCTAGATGCACAGAGTTTAAATGAAAATTATTATGGAAGTCTTATTCTTTGACTTCATGATAACACTTTTAAAACAGAAAAAATTATGTCAAAGGGACAATTCACTTTCTCACATAATAAAGCTAAAAATTGGAGGAGCACTATAGAAACGAAGAGAAAACTCCAAATCTTGCAGCTCCTGTGAATTGTGACCAATTAAATAGAGGAGGCTATTATCTAAAATAGGAGTATACAAACCATTTCTTCTAAAAATATAAAATATTGGTTCACACATATGAACGAGATTTTAATGACGACACATTTGCAAATGTTTACTAGTGATATACTCGTGCATAGAGCTCAATGGATGAAAAAAAAGCCCCCGGGGCAATGGTGCAATGGTTAGACCCTCCAATAGATAATGAAGAGATCTAAGGTTCGAATCTCAACTATGGCGCACTGCAGGAAATTTTTCCTCCCGTGAGAAGCGCGCCCAAGAATACTGACCATTTGGATGAGCCTCCATTAGCGCTTCCTGATTTACCCTAGTGGCTGGTGGAAAACTTCTGTGGGGCCGGGCCAGTCACCCCAGGTCCGACGTTACCTGACCTGGTTAATCATTTTTCAATGGATGAAAAAAAACTCATGCAGCCAACCTTAAATAGTTGGGACAAACATGGCTTAATAATGAGGAAGAGTTGCACAAATGAAAGTATCCATTGAAGGCATCAAATGGATCTCCACCTACACCACCCTATGGAGGATCACTCCTCTTTGGAGTAGACATGATCATGGTACAGTTTCAAATGAAAGAAAGAAATGGCCAAATTGAAGCGAGTCAAGACAAAAGGGGAGTCAAGATTTCGTTTTGAATTAGGGTGGCAGCACTGCTAGTAATAAAGTAAAAGCAGATATTCTTCAAGGAAGGAATTTCCTTTGTAGTCAATTCAATGATAATATTTCCCCATTATTTTTTCTAAATATGTGCTCATTAAAGGACAAATCTGATTGAATCTTTGATTGAGAGTCTTGATGATATCATGTTTTCGTATTGCAATGTGGTAATGAGGCACATCACGTTTAAATATTGAAAATTCTTGAGAAGAAAATTCAAAGACATGACACAATTAAGAACCATTAAGGATTGCGGTTGGAATCCAAAAATAAAAATAAAAATACATCTAGTTTAGTATCCATTTGTTCCATTATCTCCAACATGATGAGAAAGAAAAAGAAAAAAAAACTGCTTACAAGCAAAAATTTATCTACATGACAAACTTTAGTGCAGTTACTAATGCATGCAGAAGTATTAGAACAATATATCTAACATGAATTCAGGTTGGTGCCTACCCTCTTTTGGATAGAGGAATAATTGGTAATTATGTTTTTCTAACTTCTATCTTGTTTAAAGTGAATGCAGGCTACAATATATAGTGTCAGTAAGAGAAGTTCAAGAATACAGAGATGGCACTAAAAACTGTATATAAGAGGCATCTATCTATCTTCTAGCATCGGCCACCAAGAAGATTCACTTGTTTAGTCTGGAGGTAAATAAGAAGCAAGTGAGAATTTAAGGATTCAACAGCTGACAATATGTTATAGTTAAAAGTGAAAATGATCATGATGATCCATCGAGGACATGAGACCCTCAACCAAAAAATGAAATAGTACATTACTCTCATAAAGCTTTAAGTGGTATTCATGAATGGGAAAATTTAGATATTAACAAATTTCTATACCTTTGTTTCTCCAAAGTTAGGACTCTTCTCTAGAAAATTATGTGTAGAATGTCACCATTTTTGAGCTGCTTCATAAAAATTGCAACATATTCTACTGAGAATTTAGCAGTTTATGAGCATGATGATAAGGGACCACTAGGAAGTCATCAAAATTCTAAACTAGATTTTTTTTCTCATTATTTTACCTTAAGATTCTGTCATCTGTAGCTGATAAGGAATAAATCCTATTCCTTTCAAACACTGGATATTTAATTATTAACAAGAAACAGCTATTAGGAAACAATGCCTGCTGATTCCAGCCACCACCCAAATATAGTGGCACCTTTGTAAATGTCTCTTTGCATCACCAAGAGAAATCAAGATTCCCTAGTAAGTAATTTTCAGAGACAACTGTTTGGAATTGGATTGGGTCTTCAAACAGAATAGAAAGAGAACATCAACAACACAAAATTCAAGGTAATATAAATTAACAGTTGACAAGAAATAGCAAGTAAACCATAAAGAACCAAAGCATCAGAACATCTGTTTAGAGAAATCACAAAATTATCTCACATCTTTGCCAAATCAAATTATCATATAGGGAGAAAAGTCACTGGCACACACCAAAGCAACCAGACAAAAGTTTCACCTGGAATCCTTTGGGAAATGTTGACTTTTGAACATTTGTCTGCAGTGACTCACTTGAATTCCTCTCAGGCGTGTCAACTGCATTTACAAAAAATATAACTTGCTGTCAAGGCATGAATGGCTCATGGATTAAAAACACAATCTTAAGCTGACTTCCAAAAGAAGAAATAAGAACATGCTCTGTCTTCTAATCATAGTTGAGAATTCAAAAATGACTAAGATTCAGTGTAGCAAATGCTTTCCTCTTCTAAAAAATTAGGCGTCCGTTCATCCTTAAAGATTATCTATCAGTGAAAAGCCCAGTTTATAAATTTATGCTTTATATCCCCTCACAGCAATCTGAACCAAGTAAGAACCATGGACTAAGCTGAAATCAAGCACAAATTAAGGATGGATGGGCATTGCACAAACAGGCCCAAGTCTAGGCCACTAAATAAGAACGCATTTAGAATAACAGTGAGCAAGGATTCGAAGAATGAAAAAACTGATTGTATCAAGATGAGACCCGCTCATCATCTGTTTGTGTCAAACCCATGAATCACAAGCTCTTTGCAATTCAGATAATAGTTAAATCTCACTTAAACTCCATAGAGGATTTTAAGTCATTAATCCACAAACTGAGTACTTGTATATTAAGCTTTTGGAAAATGTCCAACTTAAAAATCCAGCATGCAACTAGTTTATTGTGAGAAATAAAAGGTAATACCTTTCCATTGTATAGTCAACAAACATGTGCATGACTTACCATTAGTAACCACTGATGTACTTTGTGAAGCCTTCACAAGCAGTTTTTGTTTCTGGTTCACCACAGTGGAAACGAATCTACGTTGTACTACTGAGACTCTCCATGATAAAGACTTTGGAATAATATTTGAAGCAAGGATGGGAGTACACTTCTCATGGGATGGATTCACTTTCAAAATTGACATTTGAGCACCTAAAAAGAAGCAATTATGTAAATGCTTACTATAATATATGGACTGGCAGTTGCCAGAAACAACAGTAACTGCCAAGAAATCTTCAGTGGACAAACTGGAAAAAAGATGCACTTGCAAACTGAAACGAAATAGCTATAGTATTTTCATGCAATGCAAGAAAGATTTGACATACTAATAAACTATAGCAAAATAGCATTAGTGCCATAAGCATGCAACGATTTGGCATCACATGGGAAAAAAACAAATCCATAAGTTGAATTCATCCACACGCTACTTCTTATACACCACGATCACAAAATCCACTTAAATAGTTAAACGCAAGGCATCTTCAAAATGATAGGAGCTTGATACAATTTTTTTTTTACCTGAGTCTTATAAGTTATGCCCAAATCATGATTATGGTATAACACACTTCGGTTCTCATGAACTTGGAACAAATAGCAACCAATAACAAAGAAATGAGTGGGTTGATCTTGACGGTAGGCTGGTACTATCATGAACATAGGAATAAACATCTTATATATCCACTCCACACACAGTAGGACTACTAATGTAGTATTAAGAACTCGAGCAGTTAGTAGTAATTGATAAGTTTGACTCGTTAAACTTAGATAATTATAAAACCAAATCCGGATGTACTAAGTTAACTATTCGATGTTGGCAATATTGGCTCTGATGAGTGATGACATGCATGTATGATGTGCAAAAGCAAAAAATCAAATTAATGTGAGAAAATCCTGTTCACAAAGTTCAATCTGAAGGAGGCTTGTGGGAGATCATTAGTAGCTAATTTGAATTCTCCCACGAGTTGTATAACACTTGGTGATCAGAGGGTCTAATTAAATATTTCTTCAATTCATGCAAACTTACTGAGAAGAACCCTTTTCTATAGTGAAGTATTTTGAGGATCCATGTATAATATCCAGATCTCTACTTAGGATAGAGTTTACATATTAGTGCTGAATCCTGGTGAGGCTCTGAGTCAGATGTGATATGGATTGGGATCCATCAAAGAAGAATGAAGGTTGGACAGCTCCCCAACAACCACAGGAAATATATATGGATCCTGATGCTTCAATCAGTCACCCATGAACATTTCGAGGTCAACACCATTACATGGTATGCCACTCATAATCAAGTCCTGGTATACAGATGGGGATAAAGGAGTTGCCGTATAGTGCATACAAAGTTTAACAAGCAACCGTGAAGAACTGGTACATTGACACGAAATTTGTCAATAAATTAAAAGGAAGTACAAATTCATATATGAAGTGAAACTGGCCGAATTCTTTCTCGTTAGTGTGGGATTTTAAATATACAGAATCAGAATCTCATACATAACTTGAAAAAGTTTCACATGATATCAAATCAGGTTCTAAATGTTCTGAAGAAATGACGATATACCAAAAAATATCATCCAAACTGATCTTCACACGCACAAATTCTATTGTTCCACCCATCATTGAGGGTGATCCAAATTGTTTCACCGGATATGAAGCACTTGAGAAGTTCATACCACGTGATGCATCAAACTAGGAAGCTATCGTTCCTGATTGCCCTAGGTTTTCTCCACCCACACCGGAACAACAGTAAAACAAACATATTGCAATCAGGAATAGCATAGCATTTCTGCAACTTCGCCGACAATTGGCGACATCAGTTTGCGCACCAAAACACAACGATCGCCAGCCAGCTAAAATCAATTCAGAAAAGAACACAACACAAAGAAGCCTTACATTCTCAGCGTGCCAGGATACAGATTCAGCAAACGAAGTTCGAAGAACCAAAAACATGAGCTGAAAGCGGAGGAAGAAGCGGAATGGGGAAGCAGAGCTCGGGCCAAGAGATTACCGTGGAATGATTGAAGCGCCATCGCGAATGTATCGGAGGAAAGCCAGATCTGTAGCAACCGAAGATGAAAATGGAGATGTGAGAGAGAGAGAGAAGAAAAGGAACGGCAGCGACTTCCAATCGTCCGTCGATATCTCCGCCGTCTCTCTCTCTGCCTTCTCCGCCCCGCTCTAAAATAGGTTCACCACTTGGACTTGGGGAAATTTTCGTTCCACCACTGTATTTTCATTTCTTTTCTGAAACGCCCCTGTGTAGTGAGAAGCTGCGGCGCACTGTATTTTCATTTCTTTTCTGAAATATCCCTGACCTGTTTAATTTAATTTAAATCTACGAGCATGAATATATTAAAAATACATTGATTTTGATCTGAATAATTCAAAAAAAAAAATTAATTCATTAATTAATTTCGAATTTTTTTAGAACCATTAATTAATTTTGAATAAAATTAATTGATGGATATTCAAAAATTTAATATTTTTTAAATAAAAAAATCCTAAGAGTTGATTAATGAGTATTATTATCCTAAATTTTATAATAAATTTGTAATAAATTTTTAAATAATAAATTTGTAGTGTTTTCGGGATAATAATACAATGGTTAAATTTAAATCCTTTGATGAATAATAAAAAATCTAAGATTTAGCAAGAATTTTTTTTTTCAATAAAAAATGAACTTAATAATGTTAACTATTTGAATGAACCTCCATTAATATTTTTTAATTTACTGATATTATTTCATTGATTAATTATTTTTTTATAATAAACTTATAAGAAATTTTTAAATAATAAAATGCGTAATGTAAATGAGAGAAATCCACTTCGAGATCCTTCTTACCTAGACAGTCCAACACCGACGATGATATGGTCATCGAAGGCACGAAATCTTAAAAGCAATGAAACTTTAGGAGCGAAATAAAACAAAAGGCATTATAAACTTACACAAACATTAAAGTCAATAGTTTAGAAAATCAACATTTCTGAATTTTAGCTTGTACCTACACAAGTGATGAAGAACACTTATGATGATTTTGGAAATAAACAAGACCCTTTGGATCCTACATGACTTCTAAGACACGAATAGAGGTGTTTAAGTTACGGCTTGCGATAATGTACAACACCGGCAGGGGCCTAGGAATGGGCAGCAATGTCGTAATCCTCTCTCAAATCGTCGATGCATTACGATTTGAGCTCGAGCGCCGTAATGCTTCGTTAAAATCATAGAGTGCACCGTGAGTTGATTTGCTCTTCTGCATCTTGAATCGTTGCGGTGTTGTTTCTAGCATCTCTTGCAGCTTCGTTTGGAACTTTTTCGCCGGTGTCAGTGATGGATGATTCGAGGAATCACAGAGAGATGAAGCTATTTCAAATTATTGCTGCCAGGCCAATGGTGCTATCTTCCTCAATGTCAGGTTGGGACTCTAAGGTTGTTGAGCTTCTTGTTCTAGCTGAAAAAATGTGGATAATTGAAGATTAATTTGTACTTAGCCCCTTTCGATCAAGAGATATCAAGTAAACAAACTCTAACATTAATACTAATAAAGAATTTAAAGCAATGGAACCCAGAGGCAATCCAAAGTTCACCATTTCATATGAATGAAAAGAATTGGGGAGACTTCTGAATGGAATGTTTCATTCTTAAAAAGAAGTGGCACTTAATGGATTATAATTGACTTTTTCAAGAATGATGTCCTTTTAATAGTAAAAAAAAATGAAATAAATAATTAATCGAAAGCGCAATTGAAATACATTTTCAATTTTGAATTTTATAAATAAAAAACAAGCAAATTAAAGTAAAATTATGTCATGAGCAAAAAACAAATACAACTCGGGGAGAGATTGAAAAGAAAGAAAAAGCTACCTGTAACATTTGTTATTATGTTGGTGGCCTTCAGGGCAGCAAGAGCTCTCAATTTGTTTCCGGTTGCCGATAGAAGTAAGCTCTTAAGAAGTTGCTTCTGTTCTTTGGGGCTGGTAGTTTTAGTCAGAGCATCATCAAAAGCAAGCAAATCATTACTTGTAATAGAAGGGAGGCACAGCATAACCTAGGTATAAAGCAATTTACATCTCGTGGCATTAGTTGAAATTAGGAAAAAAAAGGGTCTTTGCTTACCAAGTTTATGGCTTGGTACAAATCTTAGTAGAAGGATACCTGTCGTGGTGCAGGATGTCTATCGGCCAGATAAACATATATGTCGCGACAGAGTCCAAGGAGGTCCAAACAAATTATGGCATTGGACTCGAGTGATAAAGCTTGAATTAAAGCAGGGAACAAATCCTTTGCGACAATCTCTCTGAGTTCCACACTGTTTGTAATAATAGCAAGCACAATGATAGACCCGCAGAAAGGGATAACTTTATTCACTGATTCGCCATCTGTCCAAGCTAATGCATCTATTCCTATTCTCAATGAGTGAAGAGCGAGAACTTGGCGTGTCATGAGGAAGCTGCAGAAGTATAATTTAGGGCGGACAAAAGTAAATATGCAGGGATATTGTGACAGAGTTTCAAAATTTTACAAGTGCTTCCAGAGATCTTACGCAGTCAAAGAATTTGAAGCAAAGGCATTCAAATCTTTAGGTGAATCGGCGCGATTACCAGGACCAAGCTGATCCAAAGAAGGAAACCCAGTGTTCAGAGCTGGTGAAGCCAAAGTCGAGAGAAGAGAACACACTTCTCTAGTCAAATTGCGGAGCAACTTTTCTTCCATTACTTCCACCTTCAGCTCCAAACCAGAAAGATCGCCAAAGCAATCAGGAACCTTTGCCCTACCCTCACGTAAAAGACCGGACCATGAGCAAGAAAGGGTTTGCTGGCAGTGGAGCAGTAAAGGCTGTAAGATAATTTCCAGCCAAAGCTCCCATAAGTTTGGAGGACAAAATTTCACCAAAGGAATGATGACCGAGTGGATAAGTAGTCGTAGATGTCTATACTCCATTGATTGTACATTATCTGTTAGCGCCAATGCAACAGAATGACTCTCAATGCATTTAAAGAATGTGTCACCAATGGTTGTTGATAGTCCTACTACATTATACCTGCAACAAATCAAACAAATTGATTAGGTTTAACGTATGAAGAAGAAAATATACAAGGACTGGAATTTGACAGAATATTAAAGAGCATGCAATCCAAAACAAAAAGAAAGGATTGTGGATTCACAATTATGCCAGAATCCTATATCTTGCATGCAGAATTCTCCAACAATATTAAAGAGCATGTAATCCAAAACAAAAAAGATTGTGGATCCACTATTATGCCAGACTCCTATATCTTGCATGCACAATCCTCCAACAATATTGTTGAATCAGGGAATACTGAGAGAATGGATCCACTATTATGCCAGACTCCTATATCTTGCATGCAGAATCCTCCAACAATATTGTTGAATCAGGGAATACAGAGAGAAATTACGAGAAAATAACATGAAGAGAAACAAACAATAACTGCATCAGGATACACTTCAAGACAAGTGACTATCCTAAAAGCTTAAAATTAGTTTTTTGTTGATTCTCTACTTTAAGAGGCATTTTAAGATTGATGACTCAGTACATTGCATAAGAATAATAATTTCACTTGAAGGAATTTGTTAGTGTATTTCTATACCAATTAATTTCAGCTTACTTCCTTAAGTACGTGAAGTAATGTAACTTCCACGAACTGTGCATATAATAATTCACAAGCAATGCCCAACATATTATTCTTTTCCTACCCTATTCGAAATAGGCATTAAGTTCGTTTAATGGTGGAATTGTGGTTAGTCAATGAAATACATTTGCATGATTCTCTTGGTGTCAGTGCTTGATGCTACTATTACCTGTAAGTAGGTTAATCACCTTGGTCTTTCTCAAAGTTATTAGCAAGATTCTTGCAATCAACATTTGGTACCAACGCAGTTTAAGGCTTGGTTTCTCATTCATAACACACAAAGTCATAGGGCATCCAAGCTTCTTGTTTGCTTTTAATAAGAAATAATCCTTGTTGCCATCTCAACTAAACAATAAGGATAATTAAAGGACAAAAACTTGCATGCTTGAAAGAAGTAGGCAAACACGGAATTCTCATCCTTACCCACTGTCCCTGATTCCCTTTAGCCAAATTCTCAAGTCATTTTCACTTAACTCTTCCTTTTTTATTGTGTGAGTGAGAGATCCATCTCCTGAAGTAGACAGATCTTTTAGCAATTTAGGGGTTTTGCCAAGAAGGCTAGCCTTCTCAGCATGATTCATAGACTTCGCTGCTCTGATTTCTCTTGTCAAAGCTTGGGTTATTGGTTCAGACCACAGAGAATGTATGCAATGCAACAACTGTGGAAGAATAAAAACAAGCACTAAGTGATATCATAATTTTGAAAAGAACAACTCTAAGACATGTATATAATGTATAATAATGTAACTCTAAGATTTCTGTTCTTTGAAATTTTAGGTTTACATCAATGAACAGTTTTAAGCTCTTAGTTTTTTAGCATTAGTACTAGATGAATACACCAAACATATTAAAGGGAACACGTATAGTGTACATCACATCACTTGTATAGAAAATCTGCTAATTGATGAAAGTCTACACAAAATATGCATGAAGATTAAATTGTGGAGAGAAACAGTTTAAACTAAGGTTGTGTATCAAGAAGAGAAAGAAAAGAAGGCAGGGAATGAAAGTGAAGTGAAGAGAAAAATAAAAGTATTTTAGTTGTGCCAATGTTTTCCTCAGAGGAATGAAACTAAATGGGAAAAAAGTATAAATTTTCTATTTTTTCCATTTTTTTCAAAAAAAACAAAGGTTGGATGATGATTGGAAAGATGACAACAAGAATCGAAGCCAGAGGCAGGAGAAAGTGAAATTTATGAAAACACTTTCCTTTATTTTCCTAGTAGGAAACACATCCTAAAGGTTTTAAACTAAGCAGGATTAAAACAAAATAGATAAATTTGGTTTAACAATAAAAAAAAGTGAAAAGTGAAATGATAATTAAATTGACGGAGATATAAATAAGCAAATTAAAGTTGAGCTAGAACAAAGAGGAGCTTTAGAGCCTTTGCTATCCTTGGCTAAAAGAAAATTTCTATAAGATTGTAGAGTACCAGTTATATTTCATAGGTCACTGTCTGGCAACTAAGAAACAATATACAAAAGGTTAGTATAACAAGAGAGGAAATTAGAATTCTACGATACATATACAATGCGAAAATAAAACAATGGGAAAAAACTACTATCTTGGAGTCGTTAGATGTATCTCCATTAATCGATAAACTGAAGGGGAAAATAGGTTGATATGGTTTGGACAAGTTCATGGACAGTCAATAAATTTTATAAACAAGCTGAACCAATTGTGTAATTATGAGTGGTAGAGGGAAACCAATGTTTCATATATAAGCAAGATATGCAAGATATGGATGTATAGCCAGCCCAAAATAGTCAGGCTCATGTTTGTTGTTGGATTGAACTTCTTTGCCTCTCTAATTTACAACTCACATGTATTAAAATTTATAAAGAAGCTTTGATAATTTCACTCACCCTGAAGAGAGGAGGCAGCATCCATGACAAATGAGAAGACATAGCATGTGGATGAGTAGACGTGTCAGTGATTTTTGAACTTCCTCGTAGATTCATTACAAGCTTCTTAACTCCACTTCTTTTGAGTGCTTTCTCAAAAAAGGTTACATTATGGTAAATGGACCACATAAATTGTGGATCAGAGAACAATAGAGTTAGACCAGCTAGGTCAGATAAAAAAGCATTTTGCCACTCTGACTGGGTCCATTTCTTGCTCAAAGGTTCAAGCAACCAGACTAATACTTCCTGATGTTGCTGAATCCTGTAGGAAAGATAACATATATATCTCTCTTCATAAAGAAAGTAAGAAACAGTATGACTATGAATTGCTAAGGTCAAGGATGAAGCAATGCCAATGAAACAGAATCTTACCCAGAAGAAGCTGCCATAACAAGGAATGCTTCACCTAAAATATTATGCTCACCCTGTAGCAACCGACCTTCTCCTTGTAGATAGGCCATGGTGTCAGCAATATCCTGCAACATTAGAAATATAGTTTAGCTAAAAATTCAACTATTCGCCTGCTGACCAGAATCTGCCCTAACTTTTTCGAACATCTGTGCAAGTAATTCATATCAATCATGCAAGTAATACAAATAAAATAGAAAGAACTTAGCATATTTATGAATTGAATGAAAGTAACGCAAATAAAATAGAACCATCTAGTCAAATCCCATAGGACATGTCAATTATCTCATGACAGATAAATGTTCATTCTATTTCTGAAGAGACAGTTTGATTGTATCCAATATCTTGTTGGCTGTGCAGATCTAATTATATCATGCTATGTTTATTAATAGTTTCCCAAGTACTTATTAAGTTATTAGCCTTTTAATCTAATCAACATTGATTTAGAAATTAATAATAATGAAATTACAACGATCCACACAAAGATAGGATTTACACCTAATAATGAAATTAGGCAACTAATTGAAAAGTATCGGGAGCAAAAACAAGATTTACACATGATATTTATTGATTTAGAAAAAACTTATGATAGAGTCCCAAGAGAAATTATATGGAGAATTCTAGAAAAGAGAGGTGTTAGCGTAACATA
>JBBUKS010000113.1:15646809-15661719 GCA_038050645.1 Hedychium gardnerianum
ATGTAAATGCTCTAAGTTATTGAATTTATTAATTTATGCATGAATATAAAAATTAATCTTATACAATGATTCGAAAAGAAATATCAAAAAATATTAAAAAAATTGACGTTCCAAAAAAAAAGACGGTGGCTAAAAATAATATTATCAAAACTTTCTCAAAATAATTAAATAGGATATTTATATAGATCCAAAATATTAATTACAAGATGAAATTATTCAAAATACCCTAAATAATAAAAATATGAAATAATAAAAATAGTAAAAAAAAATCTAGAACCTCTACTATAAACTATATTTTTTAAATTTAAAAGTTAGCCTTCCGATGATAAATCTAAATCTCTAAAAAAAAAAATTGATTAAAAAAATAACATTTTATTTAAATTAAAATGATGACCTCTGAAAAAAATTTACTCTCGAACTCGCATCAAATATGAATATGGATACAGTTTGTGTTTTAGTGCCCATCATAAGTTTATTTTGAGAAAAGAACAAAAATTGACTTACATATGAATACGAATATGATTCGGTGTTTGATGGTTTTATACGGACGGTGAAAACTGTGGGATCCTACCGATGAGTTGATGCTACACATTCGTGATTTAACATCGGAGCAGCGAGAGAGCCTGTACGCTGTTCTTCATCCCTTTCCCAATCGCAGAGCAACATCCGTTTCCACTGCGACTCTGCGCTCTTCCTTTTCGGCTTTTCCTCCGTAATTTCATCCGACGGCGCAGCCATTGATACAATACTGTTCTGCTCTCTCTCCCCGTCCCTTTCCGATTTCCCCCTACAGCAAAGGTCCCGTCTTTGTCACACTCCCTTGTCCCACCGCTCCTCCATTATTGCTCCTTTCCTCTCTCTGTGTGACTCCTCTGCTCCGCGCGAAAGAAGCGCTGCTTGCACCGACCGCCCCTTCGGGGCTTTGCCATCCGCTGCTCCAGCCGGTCGACGGCGTTCCCTGAATGCCTATCGCCTCCCAGCCTCCCTACTATTCCGTCTTCTCCCGCAGCAAAGATGCGTCTTTTTTTTACAGGTACGCGCACTTTTTTCTAGGATCCTTCGGCCTTCGAATCCTTTACGAAGTGTTTCTGGAGTTTCATCCAGTGGTCGGAGGCAGAAGAAATGTGTATTTTTTTTTGTTGATTTGCAAACTCTTGATTGTTAGGTAGGGTGGAAGAGATTTAGGGACTATCGATTCATCTGAAGCCTTAGGGATTGTGATTGGGGGAAAAGGTGTCAGCTTTGTGCGCGTTTCCTTTTGTACGCTCGCTTTCGCCTTTCGGCATCCTTTGCTGGAGTGTGTTACTTGTCATTATTGAGTGGATTCTCGACCTTTTTCCACTTTAAACACTTCCTGAGCTTTGTTAAAGCTTTACCTTCGTGCGTTTGGTTGGTAGGTCTCTTATGCTCAAGCATATCCTCACTGCCATGCTTTCTTTCTCATTTTCCCCTTTCTTTCTTCATCCATTATTTAATTTATTGTTCATGCTGTTTTGTATCAATGTTCTGTGAATCTGGTTGTGCAAGGTTTTGTTGCTTCTCAAAGTTTATTCTTGATCATGGAAACTGACAGGTCAATTAGGCCTCTGAGCAAGTGAATTCTCAATAGCATACAAGTTTTCGAATAATGAGGCTATCGGGCACTCAAGGTCATCATCACTCAGGATCAGCACAATCCGAGGAGTCGGCCTTGGACATGGAGAGAAATGTCTGCAACCATTTCCATTCATGTAATCCTTCTCCTCTCCAACCAATTGCATCAGGTGGTCAACATTCTGAATGCACTGCTGCATACTTCTCTTGGCCGACCTCTACGCTGTTACACGGTGCGGCTGAAGGTCGAGCTAACTATTTTGGGAACCTTCAGAAAGGAGTCCTTCCTGCACATCTTGGGCGGTTTCCGACTGGGCAACAAGCCACGACACTACTTGACCTGATGACTATAAGAGCATTTCACAGCAAGATCTTGCGTCGCTTTAGTCTAGGTACAGCAGTAGGATTTCGCATAAGGAAAGGGCAATTGACGGAAATCCCAGCAATTCTTGTCTTTGTTGCTCGGAAGGTTCATAGAAAATGGCTCAGCCACAGTCAGTGTCTTCCATCTATGCTTGAGGTGAACACACCCTGCTCCTTTCTATTAATTATATTGTCATTCTTTTAACTTGTGGTTTTTATGCGCTTACGGAGTTTATTATGAATCAAATTAGGTAGTCTACCTGGAAGAAGAATGTCAAAATGGATCTATGATTATTTGGAAAGATTGAAATAACTACTACAAATGATAAAATATAAGGGAGAGTGGATTATGATGTGATGAACAGGTTCAAAGATTGATATATATATTGTCTTGACCACAAGACTCAAAACTACCAACTGAAGGAAACTCGTAAAACCTCATTCCACACATTCCCTGGACATAACAACACTCCTTGAGAACGAAAAAAATCCTCTTTTGAACGAGATATTTACTTTCAACATGTAAATACACCCCAAGGCATTTTTATTGCTTTGTAATGCGTCTTTAGGTGTGAGATCATCATGATCTATAGAAACTAGGTCAAAAAGCAGTTTGTTTTGTGGTTGCTATTGGATGTATTTATGGAGTTTCGATGCACCCTACGAGCGTGAGAAATTCAGTTTGGCGCACTTACTTTCTGAGCAGGGACCAGGAGGTGTATGGTGTGATGTGGACGTGGTGGAATTCTCTTATTATGGTGCACCAGCACCAACACCCAAGGAGCAATTGTACAATGAGCTTGTAGATGGATTGCGTGGAAGTGATCCATGTATCGGTTCAGGTTCTCAGGTACTTGAGCAGTTTTGCTTCAATATGCTTATCAATTGGTTTGTGTTGTTGCTCATGGAAGTTATCTTTTCCTTACAGAAGTTAAGATTACTAGTTTTGACAAGTATCGATACAGGAATGTGAAACTAAAATGAGAACTGTTTTTGTAAACATACGATGTATATATACACACATATGTATCTCTGTCTACTTGTTCTGAGTATCATCACTTAAAGACCGAAATCTCCTGATTTTACGGTTGATGCATAAGCAAACAATAATAGTTTATGTAAATATAAGATCTTTATCTAGTTCCAACTATCATCACTCATTCTACGGTTGATGCATGAGCAGGTTGCGAGCCAAGAAACATATGGAACTTTAGGTGCTATTGTGAAAAGTCGAACAGGTAACAAACAAGTTGGTTTCCTCACTAACCGCCATGTTGCAGTTGATCTGGATTACCCCAATCAGAAGATGTTTCATCCTCTACCACCTAATCTTGGACCTGGAGTTTATCTGGGTGCTGTTGAAAGGGCAACCTCGTTTATCACAGATGATGTTTGGTATGGGATCTACGCGGGAACTAACCCAGGTAAAATAAACTTTAATAGTTCAAAATTGTTATGATCGAAGGACTGGAGTGTTATCATTTATATCTATCTTATGCTTCTTTGAATGACCGTTACTCTGCAGAAACATTCGTGCGAGCGGATGGTGCATTCATTCCCTTTGCAGACGACTTCGATGTGTCTTGCGTGTCCACCACTGTGAAAGGATTGGGCGACATTGGAAATGTCAAGGTAATGGATCTGCAATCGCCGGTCGGCAGTCTGATTGGGAGGCAAGTGGTTAAAGTTGGAAGAAGCTCTGGATTGACAACCGGCACCGTGACCGCCTACGCCTTGGAGTACAATGATGAAAAAGGAATATGCTTCTTCACAGATTTCCTGGTCGTCGGTGAAAACCAGCAGACATTTGATCTGGAAGGTGACAGTGGAAGTCTCATAATTCTAACAGGACAAGACGATGAAAAGCCTCAGCCGATAGGGATCATCTGGGGTGGGACTGCCAACCGCGGAAGATTGAAACTTAAAAGTGGTCAAGGTCCCGAGAATTGGACAAGCGGAGTTGACCTCAGTCGCCTCCTCGATCTTTTGGAGCTCGATCTCATAACAACATGTGAAGAACTTCAAGGTTTACTTTTCTCATTTAATATTCTCATATTTTTCTCAAGTATATATATATATATATATATATATATATATATTGACCGATACCACTTTTGATCATCTTCTTTCCATCTAAATTAAAGATGCGCTCCAAGAGCAAAGATTTACTCTAGCAGCAGCTATAAACTCCACAGTAGGTGAATCGTCTCCGACAGTATGCACCCTTCCTAACGAAAAGATGGACGAGATATACGAACCTATCGGTATTAACCTTCGAGTCTGAGATATCCCTCAAGGTGGTGCATCTGTTCAATAAACTAATCCATCTTTTTGCAGGTGTTGAATTTCAGGTTGATACTGTTGAAGTGGCAAACAATGTCGAAGAGCATCAGTTCATACCGAACTTCATCAGCATGTCCCCAGTGCGTCGGGATCAAGAGGACGGACCGGAACGGAAAAACCTATCGTCACTAGTGAACTCATCTGATGAAGATCTTTTCGTCTCTCTGCATTTAGGAGATCGAGAACATAAAAGACAACGGTCGGACCCAGCATTGAGCATAGATCATCAGACACAATGAAGCTGTTTATTTAGCCATCGTGCCATTTTCAAATGCATCAGTAAGGTTTATCTACGGATTTGAATTGAGCCATAGCTGAAAGGGCCGTGCTATGTTTCATGTTCAAATGAAACGGAAATGGCTCGATTTGATTGTCTTTTTTATGTGTTCTTGTCGCCGAGCTCTCTTTCTTTAGACATGAAAAGGCCATCCAAACTAAAATGTTCATTGTGTTTATTGTAGCTGCCTAAAAGGTGCATCTATCTGGACTTTGTAATGTGTTTGAAAGTTAATTACATGGATGAGAATAAAACATAAGAGAAATTTCTTATCGAATCACTACTAAAATGCTTCGATGCTTTCTATTTGCTTTCTTAAGATGTTTAGTTGTTCGAGCAAGACTTGTGGTGGCCTTAAAAACCTTCTTATGATGTTCATTGTGTTTTGTAGGTGGAGAAAGACTTGTGTCCCATTAGAAATATATATAATGAAAATTATTTTTCATAATAATAAAAAGTTTTTTTTATTTAAATACAAAAAATAATCATGTTAAATAAGAAAGTTATTACCTTCTAGTAGAAAAAATAAGGATGATTTTTTATTTAAAATTTTATGATGTTTTTACATATATTTTAAAACTTTTTAGAAGTCCATGAATTAGTTTTATTTATATTTATAAACATTTTAAATTTTTAAGTGACTAACTAAGACTGAAGAATCGGGAATAGGTTCAAAATCGAATCGATAACGGACAGATCGATCTTTTCGATGTAATGGACAAATCGAAATGAACAGATCGATCTTTTTGATTTAACAAATTAAAAAAAAATTAAATTAATTGAACAGATCAATCTTTTCAATAAAAATTAAACTGATAAAACATTTATTAATTTAATTTAAACAAATTAATATTGGTTTTTAAAATACAACACGACTGTGGTATTAATTTTCAAAAAAATCAACATTATAGTTTGATTTAATCGGATTAAGAATTTTAAAATAAAAAATGAACCAAATTACTCAATATTTTTTATAAAAAAAATAATTTCCAAAATATCCAAATTTTCATTCGGTTTAATCGAACTCGTTGTCACTCATCATCACAACGAAGGCATTATATAATTAATTAGTTATCAATGCGTAGGTTAATTTTAAATAAATATAATAATATTTTTTTTAAAATAAATTTTATCATTTAAAAGTATTTTAAAATTTAGTTAATTGTTTTGAAATATAGAAATCATTTAAAAGAAATTGAATTGCATATTTATGATGAAAAATTTAGTATAAAATAAATTGGATAATGTCAAGATGAATTAAACTAGTTCAATTAAATAATTTTTATTAGATTTATTTTTTATTTATATCATTGCTACTACCATAATTTATTTTTTATGAGATTAATTTAGTAGAAAATATTTAGCAAAGAATTAAAAGGGTGCTCTATCTCATAGAAACTATCAAAGTTTCTTTATAATAAAAGTATTTCAGTAATTATAATGAGCGCGATGTTATTGGATAAATTTTAAAAGAGAGATACTCTTTTTGACAATATGAATAAAAAAATAACTTTTAATTTTTTACCAAATATTTTTTATTGAGTTATAATTTATAGGATTATTTACTTGAAAAATGAATTAACTCATTAAAATAGATTTTTGTTTGATATACTTTTGGCCTCTAATAATATAATATTTTCAATATTTATATTTTTAATTATTTTAATTAATGTAGAATAAATACATTCAAAAAAACTTTGTCTATATATTTTCTAATTCCAACTTTTATTAATTTTTAAATTAATTTGAAATTTTCAATGGCTATCAACTTAAAATTTAATTTCTAATTTAATTTAATTTAGTATATATATATAATTAGCTTATTTATAAAAAAATAAGTTTATAATATTAAATATAATAGATTTCTCATTAGAAGATAAATATACAAATTTTAATTATTCTTTATAACTTTAAAAATATTATGGAAGTTTTTTATCATTGAAGTTTATGATAATAGAACGAGCACTTATTTTTAAATATTAATGTTTTTTATAAAAAAACCTTCATTAAAAATAAAGAAGTTACACAGATTATCAAATAAAAAAAAGAATGAAGATAAGGGTAAATCTTAAATTGAAGATATAGACAAGAAAATATAATTTACTACAATAATTAATATAATATTTTTTTTTAAAAAAAATGAGAAAGTTATATGTATGTAACAATAAAAAAGTTAGCATGTATATCCTAACAAAAAAATTAATATATACATTTGATTTTTTTTAAAAGTCCATGAATTTTTTTTTCACTTGTCAATTTTTTTTTTAAAAAAAGTTTATGAACTAACTATTTTAAATTTTAGTTTTTAAAAATGAAAAATTAAGAAATAGTGAAGTCCTAGATTTTATTAATGTATTAATATTTTTAATTTTTAATATTTTTAAATCGACACATATATGTGTTTTTTAAAATAAATTTATTTTTTAAAAAATAATAGTTGCAAATTTATGGATGTTTCAATCATTCTTTGTGTTGAATATATTTATTTTCAAAATCCGTGACTTAATTTTTAAAATCAATGACTTAATCTCTATTAAAACATTTAATTTTTCCAAAGAAAAAGTCATAACATAATTAATATAATTACTCTTTAAGAATTTATTTTTTTTAAAAAAAAGTTGCAAATTTTGTGAATATATTTTATTTTTTTAAATGAATTACTTAGTATTTATAAAAATATATTTATTTTTTTCAAAAGATAAAGTCAAAACATAATTAATGTAATTACTCTTTAAGAGTTTTAAAATTCTTCATTATATTATTAAAATCGATATATAATTGTATATGAATCTCAAACGTGGAGATATGAATCATTTGTTTTTTTCTTTCTTTCTCGTGTGAAGTTGATCATAATGGACAAAGAAGCTCGTCAAGAAATATTAGAAGACAAATCCAACTTTGTAAGTCACTTAATTCTCTTATTTAAATATTTTTCACTATTACTTATTAGTTCTTATTAAGCAATATTATTTCTTCAATTTCAGGTAAAAAATTTGATCGAGAATCATATGATTCACTACATGACTAAGAAAGAAATAGTGGAAGAACTCTACAAGAAGCATGATGTGCCGCCTAATATAACAAACTTAAGTAAAATTAAACTAATAATGGATCTTGATCCTAATTTTCATTTTTAATTTTTGATATATTTGTTTGTTTTGCCACTAGTTTGGGATAATCTTGTAAAGGAGAATGCCGAGTTTTTCAACAAGTATCATGTCTCATTGATATTGTTGAAGCAAATTAAAACTTTTAATTTACTTCTAGAGGAGCAAGCCAAACGAATGAGTGAACTATCACAATGTAACGATTCTCCCGCAGGTACTTGCTAAGTTGCACTCTCTTAATAAGTATATGATTTTTTATTTATAAATTCGATATGTTGTAGTTTTCTTGTTTGCAAACTATAGTTTGAATGATCATGCACTTTAGTAGGCATATCGATACATATATTCCTAATACAATTATGGAATGTGAATTTCATGTTTGAAATATTTTGGCTAAATAAATTATCTAGTTGTTTACTACACAATATTACACTTAATACTATTTTTTTTAGTGGGAATTCAACAATAAATGTAATAATCAATTTTCACAAAATTTTCACCATAGAGTTTGTTCAGGTATATTTCTCTCTTTTACATGTTCTCTCTTTTTTATATAAGAATAATTTATTTATTGAAATATATAAAAGTATTTTAAAAGGTCAATATAAACCTTTTAAGATTATTAAGTGTTTTATATTGTATAAAAATATAGTTTAAGTTTAAGTGATTCAAAAGTTTTAATTTTAGGATTAAAGTCCTACAATTTATTCATATGTAATTTAAATAATTGATAATAGTACCTTAAAACTTGTTCTTATTTCTTTTATCCTTTCCTATTTATAGTAGATTTTTATAAAAATATAATTTTAATTCAAACATTAATATTTTTTTTATAAAATCATTAAAATTTAAATGTTTATAATGAAATTTAATAATTTTTTTTATAAATTTAAGTTTGATAAATCCATAAATTTATTTTTGTAAAATTTAAGTATAATGAAGGAGTATTGCATGCATTTAAAAATAAATTTGTGTGACCATAAGATAATTTATTTGGTTTAGATCGTGTCTAAGATTTGGATAATTTAAGTTAATTTAATTCATACGACCATAAGATATTAAAGTTAATTAGAACATAATTTTGAATATCATATTGTTAATTATGGTTAATTTTAGCAATTAATTATATTTTAGTTTTTCTTCTAAATTTCTTTTTCTTATTTCAGATGGAGCACTTTCTTTGCCAATTCAGCAATTAACAACTTCATCAATGGATGCATCAAATACAAATCTTCAAGAGAATTATCTTAGGAACGTATTATTCGAGGATAATTCACAAGTTCAAGTGAAATTGATGAGAAGCAACATGAACTTTGAGGAGTCTTCTACCTTCGTGACGACGATGCCCGATAGCTCATACAATGGAACACTTGTTGATAGATTGGGGAACCAAATCGAAATAGGCTGCAGAATTCATGAAAACTTTATTGGTATGTCAACATTACATAATTTGAATGCTGAATTACTTGATAATACAATATTGCAATTGAAGGAATACTCAGTGTTACAAAAGTCGAATTCCATGTTTTAGCTTCGACTTCTCAAGAGACATCAAACACTGGAATGCTTCACGAGATAGTAGGGAGAGAAATCATGTCGACTAATTTAAATTCTGACCAACTACATGAACCCGACAACTCGAATATTAACCATGAAGCATTGTTTGACAACAAAGACCACAATTTCTTCTAACGATTGGTAAAACAAGCACTAATACAAGAATTATTATTGTTTTTTTTTCTTAACTAAGACTTTTGTTTTCTCTTTTGTTGTAGGTGAATTCGGCTTTAAAATGGAGCTATGAACTAAATTGCTCGATTGAAATAAGTAAGAAAAAGTATGTAGTTTTCTTTTTTCTCCTTGAAAAAAATGTTACTATCTTCTTCTATTTTGTATATATGCATTTTATATTTTAACCTGTTTAATAGGTTGTCTTAATTATAAAATATCACAGAAAAATTATATTTATTTGTCTATTAATTGGGTTAATGTTGTAATGATCATTAATCATATATGTCCTTATAGTTAATATTTATTACTATTTTTAACAATATATCTCTATTTTTTATATAGAAATAATATGTCTAATTCTTTTGATAATTAACAAGATTACTATTTAAAATTGACAATAAAATAAAAGGATTAAAATTGACTTAATAGTAAGTATCACTATTTTTTATCGTTCAATTTTTTTTTTTAAAATACAATCCTCCATCATGTCCCTATTACTTTTATTATACTATTTATTAATTATTTTGGTTGTATCATTTATTAACTATTCATTTTAAATCCATATATTTCAAATTTTTATCTACAAAGCTTTTATATATATATATATATTGTCTTGCATTTTTTAATTTATTAATTTTAAATAAAAATTTATAAATATTTTTAATTGATAATTATTTTAATTGTAAATATATACTTGATTGAACAAACATTTGGCTTTACAAAATAGTTTCTTTTTCATTTCTTTTATATATATATGACTTTACCAATTCAATTTTTTAAAAATTCACGAGTTAAATAGTGATTAAATTGAAATTATTAATAATTTTGAAATTATGTTTATTTAACTTATAATATAATAAGGAGCTGATATTTTAAAATTGAAATGTTAGAAAAATAATAGGTTAAAATCAAAATTAGGTTACCTAGTATAACATGTTTAATATAGCTTTATAAGAGTAAAATTAAGAGCAAGGATGAAGTTTAGAGAACAAAATTAAATAACTTTACTACGTGCAATGGTGAATGAGAGAACAAAATTGTTAAAAGGGATAGTCAAGAGGGAGATCATTATGTTAGTTCATTAAGTTATGGAACTATATCGAATGAAAAAACAAAATTGCTCTCATCTTAAAGTTTTCAATGACTAAAAAGGATAGTCGAGGTCAAGATCAGATTTTCATAGCTTAGGAAGTCTTGAAAAGTATGAATATGCATGCAACATCTTTAGGAAGACAAAGTGTGTGACCTTGGAAGTGATCTAGATTTGTTCCATATAATACAATTCAATCCCACAAATGTCTTAACTGACAATTCATGTAACAAACAAAAAAATTGAAGAAGAAAAAAAATTGAATCCAATTCTGAGTCTAAACCTTACAAAACATACACATGATAAAGCGGGAAAAAAAAGAAAGAAAATGGTTCATGATCCACCCTATCAGCATGGATTGCAGAGTTAGTTATATGATACAAAGCAAGTTCCAGTTCATGCTTTCTCTAAAACTAACAAAATATGTCGAACATCTGATTCGGAGTGCAGAATGGAACCAGTATCAAACACTTTGTAAACCACTTTCCTTCTCAATCCTGCTTTTTGGGCTTACGGGTCGTGACATATGGAAAGAAGCTGAAGAGGTGAGCAACTTGTGGCTCCCAGCCCCGCTGCTGCGCACGGCAGAACATCAGGAAGGTGTTCGCGAAGTAGGAATTGAACCCCATAAGCACATGCCACAACGCATGGCCCTGAGGGTTGATGTACCAGTGCGATAATTTCTTGCAGAATATTCTGTCGAACAACCAGCATAATGTTCCGAGGAAGATCGTCATCACGTAGAGCTTGACAAGACGTTTTGCTGCAATGTCTTTTGTTTGTATGTAGTACTTGTACATCCGGGGAACACAGAGAAGGCAAAGGACGATATAATGTATCTTGAAAACTATTCCAAACCGCACAAAGAAATGAACCACAGCAAAGGCAGCACCATATATGAAGAGAAAAGTCGGCATAGTGCTCCTGTAGTGCCAGTCGGGTGAGTAAATAACATAGAGATAAAGCAGCATCTCCCATACCATTGGTGTTTCGTCACTCTGCTGTAGCCTGGAAAAGCATGGAAAAATCATGTCACGATTCAATGCATCAAGAAAATAATCTGAGTAAAGGTTGTTTAAAATAAAATCCATAATGGAAATTGATCAGAATAAAAGAAAGACAAAACCAAATAGCTTTAATCCACGTCAATAATAAAAAATTGTTATCAACCAGCATCTAATCATTTGCTTACTCTTCATCATTCACTTTCAGATTATCCGTGTAAAGGTTGTTTGACAAATTGATCTTTTTGGACTAAATTGAAGCTGGTCAATTAGATTGAACTTATCTATGGAGTAAATAAGACTGCATTATTGGCTCAAGTACTACATTTATGGCCTTCATATCAGACATACATAACACTATCACAGTATGAACATAATTTTCAAGCTAAATTGGATCCAAGTTAGATCCACCAAGTTGGTTCAAGATCAACTGAGATTGATCCATTCTTTCTTCAAGTAATCAGCTATAGCATTTGATAAGTGCAGTCTAAAGAAAGATACATAGGGGATGTAAAATATGCTTGGGTGAATAGAAAATTAAACAATTCTGCAAATGATTTGGTTAATATGACCACTTTTTTCCCAAAAACATCTGAAGCAACTATGGAAGGATATACAAAAGGGATCAAGTGGAAGTAGCATGAAAGATTTTTATTGCCAAGGGGAATCACCATGCTAATCGCAGTCTCATCATCATCGCACAATCAGCATTACTTGATGAGAGAGACTACGACAATGATGATGATTATCGTAGTCTCATCATCATTAACAAAATTATGAAACTAAAAAAAATTAAGAAAAATAGTAAAACAAGTTGATAAAGGATATATATAAAATAATTTTTAACAAAAATGTTATACAAGATATATCAATGTCAAGAAATTTAAATACTGAGAATGGAAAGATAATTTGTAGTTTTAGAATATATGATATAAAGTAATTAAAGATTAAAAGAAATATTAAAATTCTTGAATATTCCTCTAAAGAGTTGAACGAATCTAATTAAGTTCCCTAGTTTAGACCCACTTGACTATAGCAAATAAATTAAGAATATCTTTTTAAATAATCAAAATGGAAATACAAATTATAATTTTGCAATTATGTGTGTAAAAAAATTCTTGAATATTTCTCTAAACAATAGATCAAATCTAAGTTATGTTTTTTCCTAACTTAGTTTGCAAATAACATAATAATACCCATGCTTAACTTGCAAATATTACTTTCTTCCTAAATTTCCTTTTCTTACAAAAAGTTCAATTATTTTCCTGGTTGAAATCAATTGAAATCATCAATAGCATTTTTTTCCCAATCCTATCAACCCAATACAGGGGATGTTGAAATTTTTGATGGGCTATTTTGAATTTGAAAGATAGAAAAATATGCATATAAAACATTGAATGTGATCCTACAGCACATACATTTTGTATGCGTCTCTACATTATATGCCTGAGGTGCACAGACACAAGTAATGATTTCTACCATAAATATATGCTATATTTTCCTTTGATCATACACATCTATGTGTGCTGCTAGCAGAAGTTAACAATAGTCATATAGAGAGAATTCGAATTGCAAGGACACAAACACTATTATTATCATTATTATTTAAAAAAGATGCTTAGAGACAACAAAAGGAACTTACACATTTTGCAATGTGGCATGGAATATCATACTCCCAATTGCAAGGATCATATTGGAAATATGAAGAACACTGAATCTTTTCTCAAACCTTTGCCTTAGGGCATTTATTAGGCCAATGAGTGCCAATAGAATGCAGGGAATGTTTGATATAGTGTTGTAAAATTCAGCAATATATGAAGAATATGCATAGTTTTCCTCGCAAAGTTCTATAGTAGATGTCACAGGTCCCCAAAAGCTTGATATTCCTGCATCTTCCATTCTTTGAACTAGACTAAAACACAAATTCAAACTAGCATAGCATAGAAACCCTGCAAAGAATAAAACAACAAATTATTGCATTCTTTAGCACTATAATGCTTTCTAAAATAGATAATTATGTTTCCATAACTTCTCCACAGTTATTATAACAATGCAAGTAGTGTGCATGGATGATATATTAAACATTCTATACCTTACGAGTATACATTATGCTTTAGAAAGAAGCAAGCACAAAAGTGATCCCTTAATATTAAATTTCTTTAGATTAAAATGATTTAAGTTATTTGAATATTACTAGTGATATAGACTCATCAATGAAGGGATTAGATTCATCTAGCCGACTCCAAATATTTGGGACAAATTCCACTTGATGAATAGCAAAACTCAACATGATAATACATGATGAAAAGGTAAATAAAGCCCTGTTTTCATGGGCTTAATATACAGCAGGAGCATAGCTGGTAAATATCATCTTGAAGATTAAAAACATAGTAAACTAGGCATGGGAATTCAAATTAATTAATCAGAAGCCTTGAAATCTGATGATGTGCTCATAAACAAAGCAAGAGCCAAAAATGATAGAGAAGGATAAATTTTAGAAAAACTTGGAAAGAGGAATGTACATATCAACTGATCTCCTTGCTCGACCAACATAAAATTTCCATATATAAATTCCCACCAGACAAATTTGTGCACCACAAAAGACAGTCAAAAAGATTTCCATACAGGAACACTCAAACAATGGACCTGGAAAGTACCAAAGATCACTCTATTGAAACTGGAAGCTGAAAATAGAATTGGCAGATTAATTCATTCAAAAATTATCAAATTAAACATTCAATAACAAAATAAACATTGCCAACCGCACGAATGAAGCTCCAGCACTACAAAAAAAAAAAAAAAAACCCACAGCAGCAACAAAGTTACATATGCATACTATCTGAAACCAAGAAAATCTACCTTTCTAATACTCAAGAATGTTTTAAGCCTTCCAACAACTATTGGAAAAATGTCCAATATCTTTTACGCCCTAAGCACCAGCAATCAAACAAGAAAAATAACGCTACTCAAAACCAGTACATCAAAAGGGCTAAACTTGGTTCCCAACGCGCCATTAACCTCCTGCTACTGGATCCGAGGAACAACGCAGCCATTCCGATCTCCCAATGCCAAAAACGAACGAGCAAGATCCGTGTAGATCGCCAGGAAGGAAGGGATGCAGAAATAGGGCAAATAGGCGGGAAGAAGAGAAAAATCACACCTTTGGAAGTCGCCGACGGAGCGGAGCGGCGATCGACGCGAGATGTGATTAGGGCTGGGCGACGCCTCCATCTTTTATTTCTTATTCTTTGCCTTTTCATTTTCTTTAATAATTCGGGCTGTCGCCGTGAACGGATTGAGCCGGGTTTGAAGTTGAACCGGCCATCCCGATCTGGCTCATTGGCTCGGATTCAACTATCATTCCCAACTAATTAATAACGGTAATTTACTAAAAAAACATTT
>JBBUKS010000113.1:15668433-15679710 GCA_038050645.1 Hedychium gardnerianum
GATCCAAAGCGATTTTAACAATGCGTTGATGTTGCTTCGATACGACCCCATTTTGATTTAAAGATTGAAGAGAAGATACTCGGTGGGTAATGATAGACTTGTCAACCAGGCGGAGCTATGTGTTTATCTATCCGGGCTTTAGTCCGGAGTCTAATTTTGAGTTTAAGGAAGAAGTCTGAATTTCTTTATATATTTAATTATTTTAATCAATTTTATTCTATCAATTTTAAATTGTAATCATCTTGCAAGTTTTATGGTTCACCAATTTTAATATCATGTATATTTTCATATGGGCGATAGTGGATGACAGTTTATATAGACACTTGACGTGACCAAAATCATAATTTTTTTAATCCGTCTCTTCCTTCATGCGAGATTTTTTTGTTCTCGATTCTCTTTATTTTTCTCCAAAAAACTTCAAATCTCACCGCCTCTTTCCTCTCCTATCTTTTCCTGGTTCCCTAAATCTTAAATACATCGTCAGCCGCCGCCTCTTCTTGCATCCCTAGCTGTCGTCGCTCGTTTCCACGTCATCTCTCCGGGGATCCCTCGCTGTCGTCGCTCGTTCCCTTCCTCGCTACTGCTTCTCCCTTAAACATCTGTAGCTGTAAAATTTAGTAATCCTCCTATTTCTACTATAAGTTTTATTCCTTTGTAATATAGTTTATAGTTGAACTTCAATCATTCTATTTCTGTTATAAGTTTTATTCCTCTATAACATAATTTAAAGTTAACTTAAATCCTTCTAAATTTTGCTATAAGTTTTATTCCTCTGTACACTATTTTAAAGTTGAACTTTAATCCTTCTATTAAATTTCGATCATGTAGATGAAAATGATATAGTTGGATCTTTATTAATTTTTTTGATTGATTGTACTCCATCACATAGGATGTATCTTGTATTGGAAAAGCTCAAGTGCTGACAAATCCACATGATTCTGAGATTTGTGAAACGTTAGTGCTGATTTTTTTCAAAACATAACAGCACCACATTGGTACTGTTTTGAAAAAAAAAATAGCACCAACATTGTAGTTGATTTTTCACAATGTATCATGATTCATTTTGTAATTGATTAATTTTGTAGTTCATTGATAGAAGGACATAAAAGCTGTAATTTTAAATTCTATATATATGCTTGTTATTCAATGGTTTAGAATTTTTTTGTTGCTTTGAATTTATTGGAATTTTACTTTCTACAATGCACTTGGTTTAAATGAGTCATTCAACTTGATCGAATGAGGATTACTCTGGTTGATTTAATTGTTTCATTATGGTTAGTTATATTAATCTATTTAGATTGATTATGTTGGGTCGATTAAGCTAGTGAATTTAATAGAGTTGGGTTACATAAATAATAAAGTATAAATATAATTAAATTTGAATCAATTCGTCTCAATAAATTTAATTTATATATTTATAAAAATTATATAATTTATTTCTAATTAATCATGATTCAAATTATAGCACCAGCATTAGTATTATTTTTTTTAAAAAAATCAACACTAACGTGATGTTATTTTGTTCAAAATAGCTCTAACATTGGTGCTGTTTTGAATAAAACAGTATCATGTTCAAAACAACACTAACGAATAACACCATGTTGGTGCTATTTTGAACAAAATAGTATCACGTTGGTACTGTTTTTTTAAAAAAATAGCACTAACATTGATGTTTTTTTTAAAAAAATAGTACCAACGTATCTTGTATTACAAAGTAATGTTATTTTCGAGATTTTATATCGTTATTATTATTATCATCATAATTTTGTAAATCACATGAAACTCTATAGAATGATTCCCTTTATTACTTAAACGAAGAAATTTACATGCATACTATATTTTAGATGAGAATCTAATTGCAATGAGCTTCAAGAATCAAGTAAAAAAAATATTGTTCTACTTATAGCTATCCAGTAACTGATATACTGATTGTGCTCTCACCTATACTATTGGTCGTTTTTCTATATAAATCATGCGTTAGGTTATTGTAATTTGCTTACATTGATTTGCATCACACATAGGTTTATATACGAGGACTGGACATGCCCCATACCCCAGCCAAGTTGAAGTTCCTTTAGTATTGGGATAAAGAGTACTTCCTTAATCTACAAGTGTGTAAGACATCACATTTGACTTGTTTAGCCTTGGTATGGACAATTTTTCTCATGTGAATTAGAATTTATAAAACTGAAATTTTTAACTCTTATTTGATATTTTATATCTATCATATTTTTAACAAAGGTTTGTAATTTTTTATGAAATTCAGTTCTATATATGAATTATATCAATATTGACAGTGAAATGATACTATTGAATAGAAGCTATTGATGTTGTCATTTATAAAATTCTTACTAGTAATTGAAATATGATATTGAGTTTGAAGAACACAAGAGGTCACGTTGTTGTTGGTTTTGCTAGACCAGCACCAACATGATGCTGGTTTTACAAGACCGGCACCAAGGTTCGTGCCAGTTGGCACGCGACCATAGTTTCTTATGAGAGTCTTAGAACCATGGTTTGAGGCCATATATATATTCTAAACACTCACATCTTCCATTCAATGTTAAAATTTCAGAAATCCAAGTCCCCTAGGTCCATCAATGAGTTTTAGTCAAAATCCATTGATGGATCTAGAGAACTCAGATCGGACTCATTGCAAGCCCTGTAGATTCACATGGCTCACGGGAGTCCAAATATGCCTTCATTTACTATTTTTAGACCTTTCCATCATTAATCCAAACAATTTTAATATTTTTGTATACAGTAGTGCTGGTTTTGTAAAACTAGCACCACGTTGGTGTTAGTTTTTAAAAATTAGTATCAGGCTTTCTGATGAGAACCCATGGCCACGTTGGTGCTGATCTTCCTAAATCAGCATCAAATTTTACATCTATAGATGTTTAAGGGAGCGATAGTAGCGAGGAAGGGAACGAACGACGACAGTGAAGGATCCCCGGAGAGATGGCGTGAGAACGAGCGACGGTAGCTAAGGATGCAGGGAGAGACAACGACGACCGACGATAGATTTAGGGTTTAGGAAACCAAGGAAAAAGAGGAGGAGAAGAGAGGAGAGGAAAAGAGGCGACAAGATTTTAAATTTTTGGAGAAAAATATAGAAAATCAGGACTAAAATATGTCCGCGTGAAGGAAAAAAAAAAGATATGGATTATTTTTTTTTTATTTTAGCTATATTAGATATTCATGTAAGTTGTCGTTTATGATCATTTATATAAAGATATGCATGATAGTATATATATTTAATTAGAGATGCTTTTTTATTTTACCCTTTAAAAGTATAAACCGGCTTGATTTAATTCGCAACATTCCGCAAACCGTTACAAAGGCACCATATCAGGTATGACTTCTTTCACAGACCGCCCGCATAAAATCTGTTATGAGAATCATCTCTCGCCGTGCATTATTACCTTCAAGCACTCGCTACCGTTCGATTCGGCAGCTGTGAAAAAGTGCGCATAAATCGAAACATGCAGTTAATTTATCCACGACTCATGTCACGATCGATAGATGCGGAGGCATTGGTTGTTTCGTGTAATAAAGTCGTATCTTTCGATGCGATACGAAGCTGTACTTGCTAAAAATAACTCCTTAGTGAACGGTAAGAATACCGGCGAGCGGCGAGAACCGCGCCGAACCGGCTATAAACAGGGGCTTTAATATCTCCGGTCTCGAATCCTCTTCCACCCACGTCTTCTCGCGTCTCCTCCTCCTCTCTCCGGCGATCCCTAACCTAGAAAGCCCCCCTGATCTCCGGCGAGAGGAGGCGGAGAAGATGAGGGAGATCCTTCACGTCCAGGGAGGGCAATGCGGCAACCAGATCGGGGCCAAGTTCTGGGAAGTCATATGCGACGAGCACGGCATCGACAGCACCGGAAAGTACGCCGGCGAGTCGGATCTCCATCTTGAGCGGATCAACGTGTACTACAACGAAGCCAACGGCGGACGGTACGTGCCGCGCGCCGTGCTCATGGATCTCGAGCCCGGCACCATGGACTCCATCAGATCCGGGTCCGTCGGTAAAATATTTAGGCCCGACAACTTCGTCTTCGGCCAGTCCGGCGCCGGGAACAACTGGGCGAAAGGGCACTACACCGAGGGCGCCGAGCTCATCGATGCCGTCCTTGATGTCGTCCGCAAGGAGGCCGAAAACTGCGATTGCCTGCAAGGTAATAAAAGTTTTTGGGCGCCTGTTCGTAGATCTAGTTCCACACGACTAAAATTTCACAATTTTCTGTCCACAAACATGATCAAACTTGAATCTTTTACCTCTTTGGTATAAATTTATTTGGTTGTGATCTCGGTTTCTTCGTTGATCTCCTGTTTCAGAAGGTTGGAAAGTGAGATTCTTTTATATATGTGTATTTTGCATCCACTTGTTGCTCCACATAGATTTCCAAATTTTGTTCCTAATCCTTTCTTGTCGACTTGAAGGATTCCAAGTATGTCATTCTTTGGGAGGAGGAACAGGTTCTGGAATGGGCACCCTTCTCATCTCTAAGATCAGAGAGGAATATCCAGATAGGATGATGTTAACCTTCTCCGTTTTCCCGTCCCCTAAAGTGTCTGACACTGTTGTGGAGCCATACAATGCTACACTATCTGTTCATCAGCTGGTAGAGAATGCTGATGAATGCATGGTCCTGGACAATGAGGCACTCTATGATATCTGCTTCCGCACTCTGAAGCTTGCCACTCCTACATGTAAGTAAAATCTAATTGATGAGATTTTTCCCCCGCTTTTAATAATCATTAATAGTACTTAAACACCTTATTGATTGATTTCACTGTACTGTAGGCCCTTTCATTTGTTATAGGGAAAAGATTGTTTTTTCCTGTTGAAGTGCATTAAATTGGGGAATCTTTAGGTTCATCCATCATTAATAACATTTATACACTTTACAGAAGGAATTCAAAATGATGATCTTTAGTTTTACAATCATCAAAAGGGCATATATTCCTGCTTTGATTATCATCTAAGGAGTGTCCCATCACCTCTAATATAACCATTATAATCTTATTCATCTTGATTTATTGAAAAGTGGATATATTGATCTTCATCGAAATATTCGTGATTGTTCATTTATTAGAAGGTTTAAGAATTTTAGAAGTAAATTACATAATTGTTAATATAATAGTGAATGGTTTTATTGAAAGTATTCACCTTCAATAAAGGTTGGCACATTAGAGGTGATGAAACCCCCTCTTAATAATTTTCAAAATAGGAGCTCTCATTTGATGATTTTCCAAATAAGCTGTGCCATTATATTTTTCATTATTGTAACTAGATGTTGTAGTTGCCGAATTCATGAACATCCCCTTCTATAGAGATCTCTATAAAGGTAACTGCAGCTTTTTATATCATCTACCACAATTTTCTATATCATGTTCTATGGTTTTCTACTTCATATATTGCAGTTTTTCAAAGTGTTCATATAATAAGTATTCAAAATCATATACTAAGAAATTAATGATCATGATGGATTTAGGTATGATCCAATGATAAATAAGATGATACCTTCCATAGTGATTTCTTTTTTATCCATGTTTGAGTTCAGATCTTTTGTATCAGTACCATCTATCTAGCTGAATTCTAAAAGAACAACCAATCCTTTGTTGATCCTTGCAGTTCACTTAAAGTTAACCATTTCCTGGCCATAGATATTGTGTGATATATCCACTATCAATCCTTTGATTTCTAACAGTACAATTTAATCAATCTAGGAGAGACTGGTACTGAGCGAACTAGTAAAGTTTATTCAATCTACTACTGCCATGGTCCATATTGTTCTTTGTTCTTATTATTTCTTTCCTTTTTTGCCATTTCAGTTGGTGATCTTAATCATCTGATATCTGCAACAATGAGTGGAGTCACCTGCTGCCTTCGCTTCCCTGGCCAGCTCAATTCCGACCTCCGGAAGCTCGCTGTGAATCTGATTCCCTTCCCTCGCCTCCACTTCTTCATGGTAGGGTTTGCACCGTTGACCTCCCGGGGCTCCCAGCAGTACCGTGCTCTCACAGTTCCTGAGCTGACCCAACAAATGTGGGACGCAAAGAACATGATGTGCGCTGCTGACCCCCGCCACGGTCGCTACCTCACTGCCTCTGCCATGTTCCGTGGCAAGATGAGCACCAAGGAAGTCGACGAGCAGATGATCAATGTGCAGAACAAAAACTCATCCTACTTCGTCGAGTGGATCCCCAACAATGTCAAGTCCAGTGTGTGCGACATCCCTCCTAATGGACTCAAGATGGCTTCTACTTTCATTGGCAACTCAACCTCCATCCAGGAGATGTTCAGGAGAGTGAGCGAACAGTTCACAGCGATGTTCAGGCGGAAGGCCTTCTTGCATTGGTACACTGGTGAAGGCATGGATGAGATGGAGTTTACCGAGGCAGAAAGTAACATGAACGATCTAGTTGCCGAGTACCAACAATACCAGGATGCAACAGCTGACGAAGAGTACGAAGAAGAAGAAGAAGAAGAAGAGGATGACATGGACGCTTGATCATCAATGACAACACTACTAATGTATTACATTGTTGTAACTGTGGACCTTGTTAATTGTATCGTATGGATTCTGTTAAGTCTATCCTGGGTTGTTCGCAAAGTGCTGAAGACTAAAAAACTGTGCTAGCAGTTATTTTCAGTTGATGCCAAGCAGTAGTTTATTCCTGTTGTAATCACATTCCTGTTTACCGACATAAAAGAGTTTGCCTGCTGTTTTAAATCTAATTGTTGACTGGTCTGATATAGGTGAAACTTACAGGTCTACCCATCAGCTAAAATGTAGAAATAGTAGCTTCTCAGGCATTTTCTTTCGCAAGGCCACATCTATCTTCCATGAGGGGCTTCCCTAGGTCTTTTGCAAGCCGCAATCTTGTTATTTCCATGCTTAGGTCTTTCGCGCATCCTAATCTTATCTTTTCCACGACGGATTTCGTTGGAGATCATCTTTCGCGAGCTACGATTTTGCTGGTGCAGCTTCATAACTCATGACTTCTTTCTCCCATGAGGGTTCCTAGTGTTGTTTGGTACATATTCTTCCTCCCTCTTTAGTTTCTTCTCGAATAGTTGGTATTGATTGGCACCACTACCACAACTCATTCAGGTCAGAGACTAAAACCTTAGCATGGAATACAATTTTAAACCTTACTGTTAGTAATGATGAATTTACGCACTTAGAATTTGGTGACGTAGTTTCCTTTGATGAGTTTACCTTCCCGAGTTTCATGTCAACCATCCTCAAATCATGTTCTCAAGATCACCCACACTAACTTTATCCTTCCTTTAAGCTCCACCATTTTTTTTTGTACTTATCGGATAAATCTAAAGCACAATTTATGTACACTTAGAGGCTGCCCTTCAAGATATACGTCTTTGCCAGGATTCAAACTATGATCTTCTTATTTGTTCCCCTAAATGCGTTATCACTGCACCACACCCATAAGAGTAAAATATTTAGTTAAATAATATTCAAATTAGTTCGACCGATTATAAATGCTAATAAACATACTTGAATATTTCTGTCATCTCAATTTATTTTCTCACTTTGTTATCTATTAAAATCACATCACACCTAATATATTTATTTTGAATTGTGATCAACTTTAGAGATGTGCACAGTATGCATTAACCCTCATTGCCCAACACGAATTGATCACCAATAAAGTTAAAGTTCAGGAGTACCAAAAGTACTTGAACATGGAAATTTTCCAATTTTAATTCTCGTTACCCAACAATAACCTATAGATTACCACCTACAAATGTGTAGTTTTTGTTTTGCAACACAGATCCATGCTAAACCAGTTAAATTATTATCGACTATTGCTGAGAAAATCTTTGAAATCGAGTTATCGAGACGATCAGTCACCGAGAGTATCGAAAGTGAAAATTGCAAACTTCGGGATTTCTGTAGGCTTTGCTCTTCATCCCAACTTCCTCCTAACCAGTCCTTTGAAGAAGTCAAAGCTGCATAGATCACAAAGGTAGTATATTAAGACTAGCAGTTCAGGAAAGTAACAATCTTCTAGTTCAAAGAAGGCTGCAAGTTTCTTAAGCCAACAATTTCGACAAATAGGGATTCAACCACCTTGAATGTCAATAGGAAAGTGAAACAATATAGCATGCAGGGTACAGAAGTATTCTTAATCCAATTGGTTCTGGAAACTATCAATAGCACTAGTATATCGGTCAGTATTGCATATCCTTAAGCCTTAGTGCATGACAATAATCCACAAATCGAGTACAGAAAGTATATAGAAAGAATCTTCGGATGGAATACTATACATTTTCCTTCTCTTCATTGTTTTAACCGCGTGGCCAAAATGCTACCAAAAGAACCAAATTGAGGTGTCTGAAAAATGACAGTTCGGAGAACTTCTTTACAATCTTGAAGATTTAAACTGAGCTATAACTTACTCTGATCATATTACATGACTTTCTAAACCAAATAAATGGTGAGATAGACAAAATATAACATCTACATATTTAATCGAATCTTATATCTCAAATACATAAATAAAGACTAAAAGCAACGAAAAAATCATCATGCATAGAGGATGCATAACATCATACCCTTCCATATGATTTTAACTCGAGTAATTTCCTCAAACTGGATTTCTAGAGGAAGAAACTCATTGTAAACTTTAACACTTCTCACATATACGACAGGAATCTTACTCTGTAATTAGTTGTTTCCAGAACAGCATGTGTTTTCCTAGTATTCAACAAAGAAATAAGAGGGTACCCATACTACCTATTGCCATCAGGATGGAGTGCGTAGCTCTTATTATCCTCATCGATGGCCAACAAATATCCTTCAGATGTCAATCCCTGCACAGCATGAGTACAATGATAGAGATGGGACCAGATATTTTAGGATTTCTGCAAAGGTTACCTGAACTGTTACTATAATTTTTTCATCGGGTTGTCCCTCTTGTTTTTCTTCTATGACAACCTCCTGACCACTGTAGATACAACCAAAAAAGCTTATGATATGAGATGTATTACTCCAAAAAGGATAAAATAAAAGAACTACAGATAAGAAGTTTCAGAAAATTTAAACCTATATGATGGCAAGTTAAGGGAAGATTCTAATCACATGAACATCAGAACCTAAACGATACAATTAGTCAGACTTTGTTCCTTCCATTGTCGAGGACAAATAACAAGTGTAGTCTGGTAAAATACAAAGTCAATGGCACGAGATGAAGAAGCCATTAAGTGGAAGAAAGAACAAATCTTGAGTGTATTGCATTGCTATTTGAAAGATTGGCAAGTATGAGGCGGTACATTATCTCATCTGTAAATGACATATCTGTTATGTTACCAAAACTTGAGGAACCCCTCTATTAAAGTGTATTATCCAAATTAAACACAAGTATATGATCTTCCATGACATAACTAGTAATTTGTCAAGATATATTCATTCATTGAAAAATAACACAAACACAATTTAAGTTTCTAAGCAGATAGAGACTTACTGTAAATATTCTCATAGAAAGAAAAGAAAATTTATCACATCAAACTTTCTCGAGGCACACTTATTGAAGTAAATAGCAGAATTGCACAAAAATTTGAGCATCAACAGCTACAAAAGATAGATAGTAGTAGCCATGATATTGAAATACCTGTGAAGCCATGTCGAATAGTAAAGCTCCTCGTGAGGCTGAAAACCTGCAGGAGAAAACAAGAAACCAAACAGTATTGAGTATTTGTGTTAATAGTTGGAATCTGGCATCTTTCAGTGGCTATTAATATTAGGATGAAAGAAGAAAAATAAAAGAAGCCTATATGGATATGGAAGCATGTCATAGTAGAAGAGTGAAAATTAACCCTCTATAACACGGAAGGTGAACTTTGCACCCATCTAAGTCCCAAACTTCCAATGAGGACGTAACGATCACATGCAAAAAAAACCAATGATGCATCTAGGTTAAGATTTGGGATTTAATTGCTATTTATAGGTCAAGTCCAATAAAAATTTGAGTTAAGAGGGCCTTGGTTAATTTAATAAATGCAATAAACATAACCACACACACAGAAAAAAAATCATAAAAAAGGTGGGTTAATTTATCTCTAACATTTTCCTCACTGCCTTTCACTAGAAAACCCCTGTAGTGATGTAGTGAGTAATATCAGTTTTTACATTTGAAACTGATAGAAAGTGGTTTATCCTGATAAATAGTGTGAACCTTGATTGATAAAAAAATTCAACTTGATCCACAAACAAAATAAGCAACACTTCCACCCCCACGGGTGTAGTGCGATGGTAAAAATACTCAGAGGAACATTAAGAGGACTAGTGTTCAAATTCCAAATAGGATAAATATTTTGTAGGTTGGCATCTAAGTGTGCATAAACTATGCTCCGGATTTACCCGGTAGGCGAACTAGGGGGAAGACCATCTATCTCCAAGATTAGTCAGGTGAAGCCCGGACACTTCGATTATAAAAAAAACAACACTTCTCAATCCAGGATTAGTCAGTCTCCTTGTTCCAGGACTCACAAACCACAAATGGGCTTGAACAAGTTCAAAAGAACTAGCTACCTTGCACAATAAGATAAAATATCTAACACCACATAGTGATGGCGTTCATGAAAAATAAATAAGGAATTTACCTTCAGTCAAGAAAATCTCAAAAAGAGTCTCAAATTTATTGAAAAATGATGCAAGCACTTCTTCTCTACTTAGGCGAAGTGAGCTTGGGTTGATCTCTTGCAGTGCAGCATTCAAACATGTAGTTGGCTTCTCATTGTCCAAGTTCAATCCAATGCCTGTAAAAGAATTGTTCACAAATTGTGCCTAAGGAAAACCTAGTGGATCAAATTAGACCAAATGCACAAGCTATAGTCATCTACTTAACTTATATATCCATGGTTCGCTAGAATGGACGTGGAACGGCCGGAACGGGCGTTCCGGCACGGGAATGCCTCCCTCCGTTCCAAAGTTCCGACATAGAACGTGGTTTGCTTTGGGACACCGTTCTTCGACATTATAACGACCGGGACGGAACGGACCGGACGAAACGGAATGAACTTGTTGATTAATTGGTTAAGAAGCTTTGGATTCCAATTTTTTACGATCCGACTTTGCTTTTCATTCAACAGCTTGATTAATTGATTAAGAAGCGTTGGATTCCATTTTTACCATCTGATTTTGCTTTTCATTTCACTTGTGTTTTGGATATTACAATCGTCGTGATGAAACATTATTACAAAGTCAATCATCTAATTCTGAACATCTTTCGTCAACTCAA
>JBBUKS010000113.1:15686300-15697046 GCA_038050645.1 Hedychium gardnerianum
TCTTATCTAAAGTAATACGATCTTCTACGACCTTAAATAATCATAATCTAAACTTTATTGTATTTGGGCCGCAATTGGGCTCAAAGTTGATCTGTTATGAAATTGCAATGGATTTGTAACATTCTTCTACGTCACAAAATTTAGTAATTTTTTTTTCTATAAGAAATAGGATAGATATAGAATATTTATTATTTTAAAAATAATTTAATGAATTTTAATATTATTAATTATAGATATAAAATTTACATAAAATTCAATGGGGAGATAGAATTGAAGCATGAGATGAAGCCTAAACAGTGGAGAGAAACACTGAGTGAGTGAGTGTAATTCCCAATCCATTTTCCCATTTAATAGATCCAAATTATGCATGTTTTTTTATAATTATTATTAATATTATTTGCAACAATAAATTCCAAAACAAAAACGCCAAAACAGACACTCCATGCGAATTTCTCAAAGCAAAAACACTTCAGTAATTAACAGGTACATGTCCACTCAAACCACTCTTCACTCACTCACACACTCATCATACTAAAACTACTTCCATTTTATCTTTTCAACTTGTGTCTGGTTACATGTCTCACCATGTGGCACGCAAGGAGGGTTGACAATGTGGAGCAAGCCATGGGTTTAATGCATCGAAAAAATTGAGGACTCGATAGAAGGTAGATTATTGGATGATGTAAAATTACAACAATCAAATGAAAATGAATTATGGGGGATTGTGTGACATGTAATCTTTGTGTTCATGATTTCAAATTAGATTGAGAGTTTTTTTATAAGGAAACATGAGTTTCTAGTTGTAGTGTAGGTAAGAGCTTATCTTGAGTCAAGCAAAACAAAGATCTAAGTCACTGAATGTTTGTTTCAATTGATTAAATTGACTAATTTCCTTGTAGCATTGATTAAAGATAAAAGTCATTGATGGATACACTTACGATCTTATTCAACTTAGTCGATGAGATCGAATTTATAATGATAAATTATATTGGGGAATGGGTAGGTCTCCAAGTAGGTAATAAATTATTTGAATCAAAATGAGTTCTAAATAGAAACTACAAAGCTCTACTTATATAATCAAGGAGTTGGAATAAAAAGGTCTTTGCTCGAATGTTGACACCATAGCAGTGATGCAAACCTCGAGATTCATTGTCAACATGTTCTTGAATACTGATTTAAAAGGGGGGATCTACATAGAATACTCGAAGTTCATGTTCATGGTCAAAGTGTGGGTTTTAACTGTAAGAGGTTTCTGTCATTTGCATGCAATATAGTTGATTTCTGAATCATGAAAAATAAGGTTGTGGATCTTATGACGAGATTGTGATAGACATTTTATAAAAAGTGATGATCACTTCTTAATTCTACAACTTTAATCATCTACCAAATTGAAATCCAGGCTCAAATGCATATATATACATTGTGCTCTGGAAAAGAGTAAATTTGCATCGTAATTTGTATTCTCAACTCTGTTTTCTTCTCTGCCTTCTTCTATTATCCTCAGCGATGTTTTCTCATCCTCATTCTTCTCATTGTTTCACCAATACGTCATGAGTAAGAATTCTCGTGGAAATAACAAGAGATTGATCTCGCGAGTTTTATTTAATTTTGTTGCTTCTCTTCGATTTCCACAGCGGCAAGAGGAGGATTTGGTATTTGGTAATCATCAAAGTTCAGAAATCGGTAAGGGAGGAAGCATGAGGAAGAGAGTAGGATTTGGAGCTAATTTGAGGGGAAAGAGAATTAGTCAAAGATAAGAATAGCAATTAATGAAGCCATATTCTTTTCAAATTAAGAGATAGATAATCAGCTCCTGGCCAATTCAGATTTCAAATAGGAATTCATATATCTCAACCAATTACACACTGAATGATTTGATACGCAAATGAATTTAATTTGATTTATAGCTTCGATTTTTATTTTTTCGCCGTAGAGCTATTGATTCCGGACATGTGCTTTGTGAAGTGGGAAAAGCACTGACGGGGTGAGCACATCAGCGGCTGCCGTGATCGCTAGGAAGGACAGGAAGGGAAACTGGAGTGCCAAGCGACAGAGGAAATCGAGCAAAAGGATCAACTTGGAGTTGGTCAGTACCGTCTTCAGCGCCTTCGCGAGCTCAGCGCTAGGTCGGCTGGTGTCGGAGTAGTAGAAGATGCCGAGAGCAGTGGAAAAGCAGAGGAATTCGAGGATGGCCGTCGCGGCGCGGAGGACGAACCGGTCGGGGTAGTCGGCCAGGGTGGGGAATTTCACCAGAAGCGTGAAGGAGATTGCGAGGAGGGCGTACGACCAGGATAAAGCCGTCTTGTTCTGGCGTTTGAAGTCGCTCACGTCGGGAGCGGAGGCGTTGTGTAGGGGATGACTGTCCGGTTGGCTGGGGAGGTCCACTGGGTGCGATGGCCAAAGCGGTGGAGTATGGGGATCAGTCTTCTTCTCCGGTGAGTCTTCAGGGAAGACTTCTTCATTTCTTGGACCAGAGAAGAGTCGGGGGAATTGGAGGGGCATGGTGGGCAAGCGACTTCACTGTGGCAAAAGCCAAGCAACAAGAAAGATGTAAATCATAAAAATTAATTTAATCAGTTTAAATAATAACTAATATATAAGAGGATAGAAACTTAATTACTAATTAAGATTTAATTTCTAAATTTTATTATAATAATATTTTATATACTAACCAATAGTTCATCTCGTCAAAACGGACCAAGCGACTTCAGTTTCCTCAGGAGGATGAAGTCATGAAGCGATGAGGCATCCCTTCGGCTGGCCGACTGCTAATACAGTAGATCTGCTCGGCTAAATTTCATACTCGGTGTATTTAAAGCCATCCGCGAAATTCAATCTTGACATTGACAAAGAAGGATGATTGGTGAATTAATTCGGTGCTACTTGACTCAAGGGGCGGGGTGGGAACCACTCGGGGGTCAGTGGGGACCATCCCTTGAGTCCGGTGACGACCCCAGTAGGATCGAATTTAGAAAAAAAAAAAAAACTTTAATAATTTTTTTTATAAAATAAATATTAATTTTTTAAAAAATATATTTTTATATAAAATATTATTTCTAACATTTAATTTTATTACTAAAATTTAAAAAGACAGTTATTTTCAAACAACTTTACCTTATGCGCCAAAGTTTACTTTTTTTTATTAATAAAATTTTAAAAATAAAAACTCTCTTACTTAAACTTTTAAATATAATTTGTTAAAAAATAATATATTTATAATATCTTTTAATTAAATAAATAAAGGTAAATTTTGCTAATAAAATTTTAAAAATACTAACTAATTTGACAATAATAATAAATTTTTGTAATACTATTAATATATATTTTAATTTTTTATTGATTGATTTTAATTCCAATGAAGGAAAGTATTGATGAAAAATGAAATTGTTATTGTAATATGTTCGAGTAACGAGTAACGGATATATCCTCTTAAAAAAAATTGAGTATAATAGATTTTTTCTCGAGATTCTATATTGACAGAATCTCGTGCATCAAAATATTTTTTAATCAATTTCAACTTAAATAAATTATCAATTAAATTTATTTAATAAAAATAATAATTGATAAATATCGACCGTGATTTTTAAAAAAAAGCATAATAACTTATAGAGGAGGAAGGAGACAATAATAATAATGATATAATATAACTAATAAATATTTTTAATTTATTAATAAATTTAATTTTGATCAAATTAAATTATTGATCATATATAAAAAAAACTAAAAATTATTGATCAAAATTAAACATGACTAATAAAAAATTAAAATTATCGATGAAACTAAATCAATTAAAACTTATTTTAACAAATAATTTTAAATATTTATCATTCAAATTCATATATTTTTAAAATAATAATCATATTTTATTTAATAAATACAAAATATATATATATAAATAAAATTTGATGGGACTAATATTATAAGCCCTAGGCATAGGTCTTAGTAGGCTATGTCTCGAGCTGACTCTGCTCTTTTGAATATGGCGGTGGAGACCGCATCCAGGCTAGCCTCTTCTAAATGCATTTTCTCATAAGCTTGTCTGAATAGCACATTTACTAAACTATCCGAATTCACAAGAACTCGGGCTACCTCATAGTTGATAATTTTCAATCGGATCACTAATTATGAGGAAATAATACTCCCTCCAAATCATCTGCCCCGAATGATAAGGGGTGCAAATCAAGATACAGATTTATCATCGATTTAAGGTTGTGGATTTTATGACAGATTGAGATAGACATTTTATAAAAGTGATGATCACTTCTTAATTCTACAAATTTAATCATCTACCAAAATAAAATCTAAGCTCAAATGTATATACATTGTGCTGTGGAAAAGAGTAAATTTGCATCCTCAACTTTGTCTTATTCTCTGTCTTCTTCTATTATCCTCGACCATGTTTTCTCATCTTCATTCTTCTCTTTGATTAGTAAGAATTCTCTTTCTTTCACTTGCATCCTCTCCTCAAAACAGAGGAAATGATAGGCAAGGCAGTCAAAACAGATATTTGGCCCGAACACTGTTTGAGCCAGTTAACGTCTTTATTCCGTTGGGCTGAGCCACTGCTATCTAGCCCGACCTTGGATTAAGCCTGTCCTGGCATGATATTTTTAATTACCAAAACTAGCGGTGTGTATATATATATTCTAAATAAAGAATTTATTTTAAATTTTATATTTTACTTAAAAAACATTTCTACATCAGTTTTTTTATTTATTTGCTAAATTTAAATTTAATGAATGATAATTCTTTAAATTTAGGAAATAAAATTTAATCCCTAAAAATAAAATAATATACTTTTTACATGTACTACAATCTCTCTTTTATAAATATTAAATATTATTTTTATTATTAACATAGATAATACTAAAAAATTACAAAGGAGAGAAAAATAATAATAAATAAATAAAAATAAAATAAATTATAAAAAAATTGATATATTGTATAGTACCAATGGATATTCAAATTTAAATAAAATATTTTTTTAATTTTAATTTTAAATTTTATTTAGAAAATTTGATGTGAATTTTCTAATACTTGATTTTGTTATTTAACTCTCTCTGAAAAAAATGAAATAATTAATTTTATTTATTTATTTATTTAATAATTTAGATATTTCGCCCGAGGAGGTAGACGACTTTTCATTCACCTTTTAAATAAATTTAAAGTACAAATTTATATAGACTGACCTTCAAAATATAAATAATTATTTTTTTGTTTTTTAAAGATGTTTTTTAAATATCGATTCTCATAATTGTTATTCCGAATTGATAAAAAATAATTGTAAAGATGCTTAATTATTCATTCTGCCGGTTTTTGCCATTCGAATAGGAACCCTGAGCCCCAAAATAAATATTCAGCGATATAGGGATCCTCTGTCCTCATGCATGTCTACTCTTCTACCCTTGAATCATCGGAGATGGCCGATTCCCAGACTCCACCGCCGTCATCCGTCCCCATGAACACTCTTCCTATAGCCGACCCAGTCATCGACATCCACACGGGGCCAACAGTACCCGCCGCCACAGTCGAGAGGGACTTCAAGCGTAAGAGCAAGATGGCCAACCTCATCATGCCCGTCATCCTCAGCTTTTCCGGCACTATATTCGCGATGATCCCTAGCCTGATCAACCTCAATTGGATCGTCCTTCACGCCATTGATCGTGCCCTCGTCTTGACCAGCATGATCAGCAGCTTCGGCCTCATGCATGTTTTATTCCCGTTGGACTCACCCCGGTGCCGAACTCACCAGGGTGCAAGGGACGGTGATGAGCTTTTCTATGATGCTTCTGTTGGACAATCTGTCGAAAATATTAAAATAATTTAATTGAATTAAAATTATACAAAATTAATTTTAATTTATCTGTCGAGATAACCTGAGCATATAATCTCAGGCTACTTGAGAAGCTGGTTCGGCTGAGTGTCCCCGAACGGATGTGAGTGCTCCAAGTGAATCGTTGAATATATGCGAGTACTCCTGAGCGAATCGCCGAGTTGAGAAACTAAATGGAAGTCGACCTAAAACCGAACGAAAGTCAATCACTCCTGAATGGATCTTCGAGTTGACAAAGGAAGACGACGAGTCACTCCCGAATGGATCGCCGAATAGGGAAAGGAAGCCACCGAGTGGTTCCTTTAGTCGCGAAGCAAGTATTCGAGTCGGAAAGTCCCTCACCGAGTTGGGAAGGATTTCGCCGAGTCGCGATACACGTCGCTCGAGTCGGGAGTCAATCGCCGAGTGGTTCCCGAGTGGACGCCGAGTCGGGAAGGAATTTACCGAGCAGACGCCGACGCTTGCGGTTAACACAATTTCCTTGAAACAGATTCGCCCCACCTCCGGCTGTGCTTCGATGTTCTCTCGGGTCGTCTGTTTCTGAAGATACAACGACAGACCATGATCGCCACCAAGCCCTAATAGATCACAACGAACTTAGAAAAATATTCGATTGCTATCACGGACAAATCAACGAGCAGAAATGCACGACGGAGAGAAGATTTTTAGGGAACGAAGGCGGAGGAAAATCTTTGTTTATAGTTGTCTCTTTTACTCTTGGTCACAACCTCCTTATATAGGAGCCCTTTGTAGTATTCAATGGCTGAATTAAAGTCATTTACGACCCATTAACAAGTAGGTTTTACACTTTAAATCTTCCCTTGTGAAGCTTTGTTTGCTTACTGGTTGATAGTAGACACGATGTCCTTGAACTATTCTGTCGTCTGTGTAAGCATTGACACATCTCACCAAGGACTCTTCCTGATACATCTCAGTTCTCATGAGTGTGTTCGTTCTTGACTATGAATACGCCTAGTTCTGTGAGAAGTTCTAAAAATTGTGCTTCCAATTCTTTTCGAAGTGACCCCACTTCTTTCTCACATAGGTGATCTCTTAAGAGTATTCCACATTACTCCACTAGATCATTAAAAGTCATGTGCTTAACCTTCATCCTTCATTGATCCATTAGGTAATTCTCTCACAGTGAGCAATTTTTGTCGGTGCAGTTAGGTTGTCATTTTGAACCTAGTTCTTGAGATTTTCAGTCTGCATAGATTGAGTTTCCTTTGCACCACTATTTTTCATCGACATCAAGTCCATCCCTCATGATGAACTTGGAACTAACTCTCTGTTTAATCATTTAGTTAACAAATTTGCTAGGTTATTCTTTGACTTCACATAGTCAATAGTGATAACTCCCGTTAAGAGTAGTTGTCTAATGATATTGTGTCTATAACGTATATGTCTAGACTTATCATTATACAAATGACTCTGTGCCCAGTCAGTTGCCGATTGACTATCACAATGTATACAAATTGTTGACACAAGTTTTGACCATTTAGGAACATCTTCTAAATATTACTGTAGTAATTCAGCCTCTTCACCACATTTATCAAGATCTACAAACTAAGTTTCCATCGTGGATCTAGTTATTGCGGTTTGCTTAGAAGATTTCCAAGAGATGGTTGCACCTCCCAAAGTGAATACATATCCACTTGTAGACTTTGAGTCTTTGATATCCGATATCCAATTTGCATCGCTGTATCCTTTGATCACAGCAGGATAATTTGTAGCAGTTCATATTCACGAGTATACCTCAAGTATCTCAGTACTCTTGTTATCCCTTTCAAGTGCTCAACACCAAGATTACTCGTGTATCTACTCAATTTACTTACTGCATAGGCTAAGTCTGGTCGTGTATAACTCATCAAGTATATCAGATTTCCAATCACTCGAGAGTACTCTATCTGAGAGATACTTTCTCCTCGATTTTTTGATAAATGTTGACTTGTATTTATCGGTGTTCGTGCCAACATAGTATCACTCTTGGTGAATTTCTTAAGAATGTTGTCCACATAGTGAGACTGATTAAGAACAAGTTCTTCTGTTGTTCTAAGAATTTTGATTACTAGAACCCCATCAGCTAGCCCATGTCTTTTATGTTAAATCTTAAGTTTAATATATCTTTTGTAGATTTGATTATTTTATTATTGCTCCCAATGATAAGTATATCATCTACATAAAGACACAGGATAACGTAGTCATTCACTGTAGTTTTCATATAGACACATTTATCACATTCATTGATCTTGAATCCACTTTCCTTCATGACATTGTTAAATTTCTCATGCCACTGCTTTGGTGCTTGTTTCAAGCTGTATAACGACTTCACAAATCTACAAACCTTATTTTCCTGTCCTGACACAGAAAATTCTTCAGGTTGTTTCATGTATACTTTCTCTTCTAAATTACCATTTAAAAATGTTGTATTTACATCAATTTGATGTATTACTAGATTTCATAGAGCGGCGATAGCCAATAGTATTCTAATGAAAGTTATTCTTGACACCGAAGAATACGTGTCAAAGTAATCAAGACATTTTCGTTGTCGGTAACTTTTAATTATCAATTTGGCCTTGTACTTATCAGTCGTGTAATCTGATTTTATTTTCTTCTTAAAGATCTACTTGCAACCTAGTAGTTTACTTTCTGGAGGAAAATCCACAAGTTTTCTAATGTGATTTTGCAAGACTGAGTCCATCTCAGATGCAATTGCCTCTTCTAGTGAGGTCCATCAGAAGAGCTTGCTGCTTCTGAGTAACTTCAGGGCTCACTTTCCAACATGAAAGTGATAAAATATGGTCTGTAAGATTTTTCTGTCTGAGCTCGTTTACTTCGTCTGAGATCAACTTCAACTGGTTCACCATCTTTTTCTTCCTCTTTTGTTTCATATGCTTGTTTTGAGAAACTTACTTTCTCTCGGGTCTTATATAGAAACACATACTCGAATAATGAGGTATTTCTCGATTCTATTACCGAGTTCTTATGTATATATGGTATTTGTGACTCATATATCAAAACCCGATATGCACTATTATTATGTACATATTCAATAAATATGAAATCAATAGTTTTTAATCATATTTTAATCCTTTTCAGATAAGACACCAAAACTTTGGCGAGACACCCTCACATTCGTAAATATTTGTAGGATAATTGTCTTCTATTCTATAACTCATAAGAACTCTTATCTATTTTCTTTCGAGGTACCTTATTTAAAAGGTAATTAGTTATTAACACAGCTTCCCCCATATGAACTCTGGCAGTCCAGAACTCAATAGAAGAGTATTCATCATTTCCTTTTGAGTGTGATTCTTTCGCTCAACAACTTCATTTTGCTGAAGAGTATAAGGAGTTATTGTTTCGTGTCTGATCTCATGTTCAACACACAACTCAACGAACAGTGATACATATTTACCATCTTAGTTATTTTTAACCAGCTTAATCTTTTTTTTTTAAAGTTGATTGTCAACCTCATTCTTATGTAGAGTGAATTTATCTATAGTTTCATCCTTACTTTTGAGAAGATACACAAAATAATATTTTGTGTCATCATCAACAAAAGTGATCAAAAGTGATGAAGTATTTATTCCCACCACGTGTCAGCATACCTTTTAGGTTGCATACATTGGTGTGAATTAGGCCGAGTAGTTCATTGTTTTTTTCAACATGTTGAAAAGATGACCTTTTCATTTTAGCTTCAACATAAGACTCACACTTGTATTTCGGGTTAAGGTGAAATATAGATATGCTTTGCATGTTTATAATTTATGCAATATATTGTAGTGAACATGTCCTAGTCTACCATGCCACAAAGACGAAGACTCAAGTATATAAATAGAAGAATTTTTAATTTTATTTATCTTAGGCCTGATGGTCATTACATATAGATTGAATAGCCCATCATATACATAGTTTTTTCCCACAAACATTTCATTCTTGGACAATACAACTCTGTCCGACTCAAAAATAATGTGAAATTCATGCTTATTTAATAGTGATCCGGACACTAGATTCTTTCGAATCTTTGGAACATACAACACATTGCTCAGAGTAAGGTCTTTGCCCGAGTCATCTTTAACATCACTTTTTCTTGGCCTACAATGTCTGAGGTTACTGAGTTTTCCATGAACAGCTTGTTTCTATCTTTGACTTCTTAAGATTTGTGTCGTAGCTTCTTGTTGCAGCATATATGTCTGGTGACTCCAGTATCGATCCATCATTGCCGCGAGTTTGAATCCACCAGATTCAGTTCAGAAACTACTATGTAGAGGTCGTCCATTTATGGTCCCCCATTCATGTTGGCCTCCTGCTTCTTCTTCGGCTTTCTACCCTCCGAAGATTTGTGACCAACTCAGTCACAGTTGAAGCACTTCCCGAAGAACTTATTTTTGCTGATGCCTACTCTAGGTCCCATTCTGGAAGACTTGGGATTCTTCCGTTTCGAGTTTTGACTGTGCTCAACTACGTTAGCTTTTACAATAGCGCGAGAGAACAGCTTTCTCTCGGAACTCTTGTTGTCTTCCTCAATGCGAAGTCTAACAACGAGTTTTTCCACGTTCATCTTCTTTCGCTTATACTTCAGGTAGTTCTTGAAGTCCTTCCAGCTGAGAGGCAATATCTCAATGATTGCTGCCACATGGAAGGGTTCACTCAGAACCATACCTTTTGAGTGAATCTCGTGCAGAATCACTTAAAGCTCCTGGACTTGGTTGATCATCATCTTGGAGTTATTAGTATTAGCCCTAAGAGCCAATTATAAAATGATTAGGCTTATTAGGTTAATAGATATGGATTGACTTATTAGGTTGATGGTTAATCTAATATGCTAAAATTCAACCCATTAAAGATGATTAATGGAGATTAATTATGCATTGAAGAAAGAAGATCATTGAGTTAGACTCAAATGGATC
>JBBUKS010000113.1:15739315-15749885 GCA_038050645.1 Hedychium gardnerianum
GCCACGTAGACGAGTTACGGCCGTCGGCGAGCTCGGACGACCGCACAGTTTGGCGTCGTTGTCTTCTGTTGATGATGGCAAACAAGAAGACTTGATGGAAACAGTAATTAAACTCTTGTAATTGTCATTTTTTATAATTTTAGTTTTAAAATCATAAATTTTAAAACCAGATCATAAATTCTAAACACCAAGTTCTAAACAACACTTAAAGAAAAAAGAATTCTTACCATGCACATAATATAAGTATTGCAAGATGTATATATATATATATAGAGTTTTGTTAGCCTGTACATCTTATTATGTAGAATCATGGACACCTGCTGAGATGGTCACCTGCACATCATTGATCAAAATATATGTGATATGATCAGTGATCAGGATTATGTCACCTTAGTAGGTGCACAATTTTATTATGCACAATCATAGACACCTGCTGAGGTGGCCACCTGCACATCATTGATTAAAATATGTGTGATATGATCAGTGATCAGGATAAGATGTGTAGGCTATCAAACCCCTATATATATATATGAGTGATATGCTCTTTGACTCATTTTCATACTTGATTTCCGCGAATGAGATGATGTAAGGCACCTGAATCACTGGGGTGTCTGGATTCACTCAGAGTGCCTTTAGTGATTCCAGACGTCTTATATATTAGGTGCGAAAATGATTCGAGAAATATATCAACTCCTTTATATATATATATATAAAGAGAAAAATTATACTGTTTGACTCCCCGTGCATGACTCTGTGGGCACCCCTCATAGAATTTAAGAGTGCCCAAATCACTTCAAAGCGCCCCACACACTCAATCGAGCATGAGGATCAGGCAGCATATCAAAATCTTATATATAGAGAGAGAGATAAATGATATGTTGTATACCTCTCCCTATGCGACAGTGTGCAATGGAGTGGTCAGGATGTCCGGAAGTGATTTGGGGTGCTCGAAAGTGTCCGCTCCATTTTTTTTTTTAAAAAAAATTTAAATCCTAAACTCTAAATATTATATCTTAAATACCGCACATTCTGTGAACATCTAAATTATTTATTTATTTATTTATTTTTAACTTGAACATTATAATTTAATTTCTAAATTCTAAAGATAAAATTTTAAACGGTTTAATTTCGAGATGAAAAAAATAAACAAAAGATAAAAAAAAATGAGCAACATTAACTCTCGGGCGCTCGGATCTCTTCCGAGTGCCTTGACCATTTCGTCGCGCGCTGTCACATAGGGAGAGATACGCAAGATATCATTTTCGTATATATATAAAGTTATGAAATGAAGTCATTGTTAAATTAAATAAATATTACTAAGACAAGTATCAAAATTTTTTAAGTACGTATATTACACATTATTTTTAATTATTAAATCATGTATCACTTTTTTTAAAAACACCCTTTCTTTTTATTGTTGATTGACATTTGACAACCACTTGAACAAAAGACGAAGGGAGCCATGAAATCACAATGGAGTTTAGCAGTGAGAGTTGACTGCAATTTCATAGCTAAGCGATCGCAAAATCACGATTGAACTAGCCGCCTTCGTCGCCTATTCGAACAGAAGAACTTAGGTTTTCTTAATTTTAAATACTACTAATATTATCCTTTTGCACTTTGAATCTTTGATACAAAATCTTTCAAAATTAAGTTATTTACCATTAAATTGATCAATTATTAAAACTATTTATATCGTTATATGTCTTTAACGATCTATTTAATTAGTATATTTAGATGTTAAAAGGCTTATATATAATATGCAAAACATCTCGAAGTCTTGTGGAAACTAGATGAGAGGGACGGTCCCTAAAATTCCCATCTTTTGAATTTATGTTACATTTTAAATATATATATTTGACAATTAAAACATAAAATAATATTAAAATTTAGTTGGAGATAATATATTTATTAGCTCCATGAGTGGACCATGCTAGTATGTGGTCCATCGGACCAGCGATTCATTGTAGGATTTTTTGGGTGCACGACTCGATATAGGCCCAAATTCGGGTGCTTAGGTGTGTACCAAATAAATTGTTTTTTTGTATCCCGTCTATTTAGAAGGAAGAAAAGGGGATAAAAAATATGTGAAAATGACGAACGATACCAAAAAGAATGAAAAGAAGAAATTATCAATTCGGAAAACATCAAACAAAAGAACCATCATAAAATATTTCTCTTTTTCATTTTGCCTCGTATACTTTAAAGTATTGCATTTGCCCTCTTGGATTAGAAGTAGTCAATAAAAGGGAGAGCTCTTTTATTTATATTTTATAAAATACAAGTGGTAAAATGTAATTTTGTAAATGTTGACAATTAAAATAATACAATTTTCATTTATAAAAATAACAAAAATCATGTATTCTCAAAATTTCACACGCTTCGCTCGTACGAAGCTCGCTCACACGATCGGAGATATAAAGAGAGATAGAGAGGGAGAGAGAAGCTGGAGGAGCTTGCTTACACGCTTCGGACACACGATTACAGAGGGCGAGAGAAGGGTGAGAGAGAAGGGTGAGAGGGATATAGGGATTGGGGAAAGTAAGCGAGAGAGAGAGAGAGAGAGAGAGAGATAGAGGAATTGGAAGGAGAGGGTGGTGCGGAGCAATAAATCGGTAATCGAGGCCGCTCCGCTGCCACAGCCGTCGAGATGGCGGCGTCGCAGCAGAGTCTGTCGTCGCTCTGATCTCTTTCGCTTCGCCCAAACTGGTTCCCTTTTCGGATTTCAAGACAACCGTGGAGATCGAAGACCGCAACAGCGAGAAGAAATTTAAGAGGGGCAGAAGGGGAGTAGGTAGATACGTATTTATATACGGAGAGAGAAGAATCAGGCAGCGACGCCTGCTCCACTCGCTGCAGCAGCTGCCACCGCCGCCGCTTGCAGCACGCTGCCGGGGCAAAAAAGCAGCAGCAGAACAAAAGCATACGGCGACCATTCCGCTTCGCGCCTTCGCTTTCTTTATCGCTGGGATGGATGCAGCGATATAATTAAGGCGGTGGAGACGGAGTTATGGCAGGATTCTTTCTCGGAGGAGGCAGCGGCGCCGGTGGCAGCCATCAGCCGCCGCGAAGCGGAGTCCCTCCGCCCGAAGGCGGGTTCTTTCTTTATGAGCCCCGCGGTGGCGGCGGCCGAGGGGAGGACGCCTCCGCTGGGTACGCTACCCGTGGGTTTGAGCTGTGGCAGCAACACGGCCAGATCTACCCCGGCAGCGGCGGAGTCTTCCCTGACGAGGCGCAAGCGCGCGGCGGCGTGAACTGCCGGGACTGCGGCAATCAGGCGAAGAAGGACTGCGCCAACCTCCGCTGCCGCACCTGCTGCCAGAGCCGCGGCTTCGCCTGCTCCACCCACGTGAAGAGCACCTGGGTGCCCGCCGCCAGGCGCCGCGAGCGCCAGCAGAATCTCGCCGGTGCTGCTCAGCTTGACCACCACCGCCACCGCGCCTCCTCCAGCAGCGACGCCGCCGCCAACGCCGTCACTGAGCCTTCCAAGCGGCAGCGAGAGCTCACAGCGGCGAGCGCGCGACCCTCCACCGCAATCGCTGTCCCATCCATGTTTGGTTGGTACTACAATTTCCGACTACTATTACCAATACTACCATTCTCCTCCACCCCTCTCCGTCCCATCAACGCAGGCAGTGTCCGATCAACACTGCTGTACTGTAATCTACAACACTATTTGCAAAATCATGTTCCACACCTTGATTTTTCCACTCCGGCAACTTTTAATCGACGCATATAATGCAATGGTGGACAGGAGAGCTGCAGGAGAGCTTCCCGGCGGAGGTGAGCGCGCCGGCGTCGTTCCGGTGCGTGCGGGTGAGCCACGTGGACGAGGGGGACGAAGTCTACGCCTACCAGACGGCCATAAACATCGGCGGGCACGTGTTCAAGGGGCTCCTTTACGACCACGGACCGGAGGCAGGGCCGTCGGAGATGTATCCCGTTGGCGGAGCCTCTACTTCATCCTCCCGCCGCCACCACCCCGGCGACACCGGCTCCTCCTCCCCAACCGCCACCGCGGCGCTCGGTGACGCCACCATTAATGCGACGGCCGTAGACCAACTGTTCGACCCGTATCCGACGCCGCTGAGCGCGTTCATGGCCGGCACGCAATTCTTCCCGCATCAACACAGACCCTGAGAGATTAATTAAAGCAGGTCCACTCGATCTGATCTTGCTCTCCTTGTTGATGTGCACCTCAATATCATCAATTCTGTAATCCATGGAATAATCATTTAAACTTTTAGTTTTCTCTTACTCGATCGATCACTCCCCTCCTAAATTATTCTCTATCTTGTCAGCATAGAATTTGGTGTCCTATTTTTTTACATTTTCCGAGAAGAATCCAGGTTTTAAGGGATTTGCAGGATATGCATATAATTGCATGATTGCTTGTGATCTCAACTTCAAATCTGATCACCTTCTGAAATTTCATGCATTCTTAACTATTACAAACTTTGTTAGTAGCTCCATCTCCATTGACAGTAGGAGAGAGAGCTAGTGAAGAGATGAAGCTTCTATTCAAGTAAGTTAGCTTTTTTTCTTATATTATATATATATATATATATATAAATAAATAAATTTATAGAGTTCACTGTTCATTCAATTTCTTTTATAAGTTTACTGCTTTTCCTGTTATATTTGGCACTGTAGAGCATTATTCCTTCAGGATAGAACAGTACTTGAACATGTTAATTAATCTCATTAAATTTTATTTTTCTTCCATCTATTAATTCTTAAGCAATTATATTGTACATGACATGAACTTGTTTGAGGTTTAGGTCTTGATTTTTCTGATTTTATCAACGTCTGAATAAATTATATTTTTATTTAAACTGCAATAAAGAAAGAATATTTGTTGTGTTTATGCATTAAACTGTATTTATTGTTGATCATATTTTTTATTTCATTTGTTTTCTTGCATCTATTGTTAATTAGTTTTCCTTTGATTTGTGCAGCATTATAAGTAAGTTATTATTTATATGGAGTATATATACAAGTAGATCAAACATCAACTTGAAGTTCTTTTTTTCTTTTTAGTTTCTCTTGAAAATGATGGTTTAGTTTTTTTAAAATTTCATAGTTAGTTTTTATTTGATAGATTTTAGAATCAATTTACTCATAAATGATATGATAATTCCTTTTCAATAGTTTTAGGCATCATATGTCAGCCCTTAACTTCTGAACTTTTCGATGAATTTTCGGTAGAAAGAATTTTTATAATGCTAGTTATTTGTATATGCCATAATGCTAATTTACCCTAAACCCTAATCTGTAAAGGAATTTATAGGGTTTGTGTGATTGTGGTGTGTCATTTAGTCTAAACTATAAATGTAATAGGAATTCAAGAGAACAAATATGTTGATTATTATTTGTAGTTTGCCCTTTTTATTCGATAATTAATGATATTGTAGTTAAATTGTATTTGAGTGTGGATTACAAAGAAAATAGGAATAGCATCAAACATGGTATAAAATGAATAAAAATAAGCTACTGCGATTTAGAATGTTGAAACACTACGGATACATTATACATAGAATTCAATAGTCGAAACAATTGTGATTGTTGTCCATGAATTGCAAGAGCATATGTACAACCTTTGATGATTAGTTTTCGTAAACTCCTTTCTCAATCAATGACTTAGGGTTAATAAGACAAGTTTCTTGATGCTCAGGAGTATATCAAGAGCAAATGTAGTCTCAAAAGGATAGAATTTATTAAACTGAAGAACTCATTCTACTCCTTTTATTGTATTTCTTTTGAATTTTCACCGTACTTCGAAGATCCTCTCTTGAAGTGTTGTTTGTGGAGTTAATTGAATAGCAAGGTCTCTAATGTTCGATATTATTTCTTCATCTATTGTTACTTCATGCTCATTACTGACATCTTGATTTCTAGTGATGTGAATCAATTATTATCGAATTTGTTTAAACTTTTTTGTTTCTTTCAGCATGAACATATTCAGATGTCAAAAACATACATTTATCTTACAATGCAGCCACATTCTCACTGATCGATATGTTTTATCAAGATTCATGTTCTAGTCTTCTGAAATGTTTCAGTAAAGTTTTTTTTTTCCGGTGTTCTTGTCTAAAAAAACAATCCCCCAAAAGCTTGATTTCTACTTTGCCATTATAGTTTGTTTTTGTTTTGCAGTAATCTGTGATGAGGACCATGTAACTTAATGAACGAGTAATATCGAACAGTACTCGCTGATGACAATCATAAAAGAAAGTCCTTCCTTTGCAGATGAGCATAAAGCTTTAAATTTAAAGGAGATCTTTATGTGATGGACATTTATATATTTGCATACTTTGGGTATTTATAGATTGTCCTAATTTTCCTTCTCTATGGTAGAATAATGCTATTGCTTTCGATATATAACTCTTTTTTGCTTATGAATGTGTTAGGGTAACTGATCATAGTTAGCTTAAATGATCATAATGCGAGAGAAGCCTAGAAGAATTCTGATTGAATCATATGAAAGATCCTTAAACATGTTTGGTAGAAACATATTGTTGCATTCTATTCACTAAGAGGGTGTTGCCTAAGGACATGTATTTTTTTTTTGTTGGTAATTGATAATTTTCAAATATATCGTTCATTCATGCATGAATATTATCAGAAGTGATCTATCTATTGATTCAAAGAAAAATATTAGAAAAATAGAAATAACTAAACGTTCCCAGAGGGAACGATAACTAAAAATAATAATGATAATAAATTATCTCAAAATATTAAATAGGATGCTTATATAGATTTAATATCCCAATTGCAAGAAGTAAAGATAAAAAAATAACTTAATATTATAAAAATAAAAATTATTAAAAATAGTAAAAATTATGTTTGGAGCCTCCGAAAATGTCTTAAAGGGTGTTTTTCAGATTCAAAATTTGACGATTACGAATTTCACTCGACAACAAACGTAGGTTTCAGAAAGAGCTTCGATTCAAGACAAAGAACACCTCGTTTTGACACTTGAGTTAAAAATTCCGACCTCCGAAAAGTTCTGTCAAATCTATGTTATTAATTTAGGTATTCAATTTTTTGATCCGACTAATTTTGAAGGTGATAAATCTGGTTTTAGGTGAGTTTTTCATTGACTAAATCAAAAAATATTTGCGGAGGTTTATCCAAACGGTAGCGTTCGAAGATTTTTTGTTATAGCGTGTTACAATTAGAATTCAACTCTTGATTAATCAAAGTTTAATTATTATATCATAGCTTCGAGTATAAATTATTTTTTTTCTTGTCCTAATTTGTTTACGCTTCGTAATTTTTGTTTTCACTTGAAAAATAATGCAGTTCCTGCAAGGGAATTGATTGAAGGACACCAAATGGCCTTCCTGCTATCTTTCCGTTGTCCTTTATCGTTCAACATAATCTCTCACCGCAGTAAACACGACTCAAAAGTTGAGAGGGGAGATTCCTTTGCATCCGTCCAAGTAAACTAGGTGAAATTCTCAAAATAATTTTGACGTGCAAAATTAAGAATAAATAAATATAGTTGGACTAATGTAGTTGAAAATAAATAAATTTTGACGTGCAAAATAAAAAATTGCCATCATCCATGCCAATGCATCATGGGACATGGCCCCATCATGATCATCATGCCGAGCCCAATCATTGCCATGACATGCATTCCATCGCCGCTGCCGATCGCCTGACATGGCTGAACCAGGCGTCGGGCTTTTGGCGCCCAGGGCTGAACGGTCGACTGTCCGCCGTCGAATCGCCCAAGCGGTTTGACCGGAGAACAGCCGTGTTTGGTGTCCTGGAAGAGAGGCGCTTCAAGTTCCCTCTTTTCCCTCCCCTTCCAAGTAAACAAGATTTTATCTCTTCTTTCCCCACTTTTAAATTACAAGTTATTAAAGTAGAGAAATTAACATCACAAAGATATTGTTCATCGAAACATCAAAGAAGTAAACAGACTAAATAGTTCTTGCATAAGACAACACATAGATCACTACTTACTAATACCTGTTCCTTAAGCTCCAAAGTGGATTAAACACCGTGACATAACTAATTATTAGCTTAACTAAGCGAGACGCAAGTCGTAGAACCCATACGCGATCCCTTGGAGATTGGGCTGGTTGGGTTGAACTTGGATCGCATAGATGTGGGACCCACCATCCGCGAGCACCACCGGCCCGTCCTGGCTGCCCGTGTCGTCGACCGCATACCCGTAAGCAGCCTGATCGCCTTCTATCTCCTGAAGATAGTCCGAACCGCAACTAACGATATCGATAACCGTAATACATTGTATGTTCAGTAACAACAACAATCCTAACTAATTACCAGGTCTTGTAGAAGGTTCCTATGTGCTTCTTGGGCACTCTTCAACTGCATCCAATGAAGGGTTTAAGGAGACAATTAAATAGCTAATTATGATGTTTACCGAGTTAAGTTTGACTCGGTTCATTTACAATCAAATCAGTGTTTACCTTCTTCTTGTAGGTATCTGTCTGAGTTCCTATCAGATGATACTGCCATTCAGCACAAAGAAACACTGAATTATTATTCATATATTTTGCTGAAAAAGTAAGTAAACAGGAACTGTTCAGCAAAGAAACATGATATTAATTATCCATTTTTTTATTTTTCATGTTTTTTTTATGATCGAAAGGTAGAGAAAGAAAAATGTGAAGTTGAGTTGCTTACTTTCCTCTCCCTCACAACCTTCAAAGCCTCGTCTAAGTTTTGCTCAAGACCGCGCAATTCCTTGATCCCCATGCCGTCCAATCCCTCCCCCATCCTCTGCCTGCTCCGCCATGAACGCAAGAGTTCAAGAACATGCAAACTCGTCGATCTCTACCGAAATCTAACTGCACCTCGATCGCCTACCTGATCTCCTTGCGGAGGTTCCTGTTGATCTCCTTCAGGTGGTTCAGATAGTTCTGCATTTTCTGAGAAAAAATAAAGAAAAAAAAAACATCAACCAGATCAAGCTCAAGATCACACAAATCGACCAAACAGGAAGAAGATCAGAGAGTTCTGCCTCGTATTGCGCGCTCCACAGGTTGATCCCAGTTACTTGCTGGTAACGATCGAAAATCGCCTTCGTTCTAAGGGAAAAAAAATGCAAAATCAAATCTTTTTTGGTCAGAAAGACATATATAAGAGATCGACGACAGAAACAGATTTCAAAAGGAGATCTTCGTACTCGGAGGAAGGGCTGCAGTACTCGGACAGCTTGCCGGTGCTGGAGAACATGATGATGGAGACTTGCGCATCGCAGAGCACAGTGAGCTCCTTGGCCTTCTTCATGATCCCCGTCCTCCTCTTGGAGTAAGTCACCTGGCGATTCGTTGGGTTCTCGATCTTCTTGATCACAATCTTTCCTCTCCCCATCTCGCCTCCTCCTCTTCCTTTTCCCCTCGTGAAGAAGAAGAAGAAGAGGAAGAAGAAGAGAGTGGAATAGTAAAGTTGGGTGTGATGTGATGGGAGAGGGGAGGAAAGGGAGGGAGGTGGTGTGGCTTTTCCAGTAAGGAAAGAGAAGTGAGCTTTGGGCGTTTGATGCGTGATGTGATCATTCCAAAACAGTGAAAGGTTTGAAGTTGTGGGCATTGAATGGGGTGTTGTTTACAGTTTCAGGCAAAGGATCAGACAACTTTCGCATCTCACATGCTCCTGTTGCCTCAAAATGCTGCGTGAGGTGCGCCCCAGAGTTGAATTGGGAGGTGGCAGTGACACAGTGAGTGGGAAGGTACCACTGCCAGTTTCTTCTGTGATCATCTTTGGGAGATAATTCATATGTTTTCTGAGAAAAAAAAAATTAAGCAAAGAAATGGTGATGTACGTGTTGTTTGTAGCAAGGGAAGGAGAAGGCAGGTGAATTAGGGTTTGATACTGTGCATAGTTGATGAGCTAGATTGTAATATAGTTGAGAGATTAATTAATTGTTTCTTTACTTTATTTTGTTTACTTGTATCATTAAATAAAATTGATTATATAGATTTTTTTTTATCATTGGACTGATCTATTATTTATTATATCATTATTTTGTATTTAAATAAATTTTATTTTATCATTATTAACTTATTATTTGATTTCCTTTTTTCTTATTTTATGTAGGTATTTATTGTAATTTCATATTATTTAATTATAGTATTTATTTATCATTTATCTATATAGATATATATAGGGATGAATTCAAAAATTAGAATTAAAATAGTCTAGGGTCGTAAATAAGCTAAGCTTTATGGTGTGCACTTGGTTTGATAAGGTAGTCAAGTCAAGCCTAAAATAAATTAAAATTTTGAAATGATTATTCAAACTTAATTTTTTTTATGAGCTTGATTTTGGTTTAAGCTTGACTTGAGTTTAGTTCATTTAGATATTATCGAGTTCTCAATTTAAGTTTGTTTAATTGTTTGAAATTTTTACATTTTAAATTTTTTTGGTTGATTATTGAACTTGATAATATAAACTTGTTTATTCATTTTGAAATTATGTTTGTTTATTTAGTATGTTGCACTATAAAAAAATATACGTATATTGATAGAATTTTTAGTCGATATTCCGTTGGTAAGTCACACTACCGACGGAATAACGATTGAACCTAAGACGT
>JBBUKS010000113.1:15765094-15779721 GCA_038050645.1 Hedychium gardnerianum
TATTCTCTATCATGTAGATCTAGTGTAGATCTAGAAGAAAACCTAGAATATGTAAATCTTTTATCTTCGCACGGATCTGGTGGCAAAGGATCTAGGGCTTTCCGCTGCTCATTTGCGTGTTTAGCATCCTAGAATTCCTTACAAGAATTACTTATGCATTTCTAAAATTTAGTCTGAAATTGAATTTCAGATTTTTCAAATAAACAATCGAGTCTAATAGTGACTGATACATTGATTTTGACTAACATTGGATTGTTTCGGTCGTTTAATGTTACTCTAGGTATCTTAACTATCCCGACCCCCCTGACATACTTGGATAAGCATTCAAATGTGATTTTCTTGGTGAAAATGAGAAGGAGATATTAAAAATGGAAGTATAAGGAATTGATGGGGAGGTTTAGATTCAAGGTTGAATATTTAATCTCATGGCTTAGATTTTGAAATTTTCTAAAGGTTTAATAACTCTAAATCATTGTTGGTGCGATGATCGAAGTTGGAACATTTTGTGAGGGGGAGGTCCTCCTTAAAAACATGATTTCAATATGAAAGGGGGAGTATGAAGAAATTCAAGAAGGAGATACATATTGTATACTCAAGGTTGAGCATTGGAGAAAATGAAAGGTAGGAAACCTCCATTACGCTATTGGAAGTTTGGACTAAAAGAAGATCATTGATTTTTTTTGGAAGAGGTTTTTGATGTGTGTTGAAGGAGGAGAATGAAGGGTTTAAGTTTGAAACCTTTATTCATGCCTTGACATGAAAAAGAGGATGTTGGGCCAATGAGTTAGTCTAACTTAAACATATTATCAAACATTAAAAAGGAAGAGATTGTTGGTGCAATCAAACTCTATTTAATGTTGACCTAGTTGACCAAGCTCTAGTTGACTCGAGTTAGGTTTAGATGTTTGATCAATATGTTAGTTGGTTGAGTAAGAGTCAAGTAGGTCAAGGTTGACCAAATACTTGACAAGAAGTGAAAAATCCAAGTGAGTCATGGTTGATCGGATGCTTGGCAGTTGGAAGTCTAATAGGGAGTTGGCATGAGACAAGATGTTCAAGTAGGTCATGATTGACTGAACATTTGTAGGTTGGAAGTCCAACATGAAGTTGGAAAGAAAAAAATTCAAGTGGGTCATGGTTGACTAGACACTTGGTGATCATAGATGAGGAATCCAAGTGGGTCATGGTTAGCCAGACACTTGGTGATCGAAGATGACAAAAGTCCAAGTCAATCATGGAGGATCGAACACTTTGCATGAGAAGTGAAGTTTAAGTGGATCATGGATGATCAAACACTTGACATGTGGATGAAAGTCCTAACAAGTCATGAAGCACCAGACGTTAGGTGAGAATGGTGAAGTCCAAGCAGGTCAAGGTTAATTGGATGCTAAGCAACGAAAAGTCCTAACAGGTCTTGAAGGATCGAATGTTAGGTGAGAATGGTGAAGTCCTAGAAAGTCAAGGTTGATCGGATCTTAGGCAATAGAAAGTCCTAGTAGGTCAAGGTTGATCAGATACAAGGAAATGGAAAGACTCGACAGGTAAAGGTCAACTGGGATGATAAGTAAAGGAAGTCTTAGTCGGTTGAGGTTAATCAAATACTGAGCAAGATGAGAATACATTTTGGTAAGGCTGAAATAGGAATATCAATTGATCAATAGGGTGTATTGATCGATCGATGAACTCTAAACTCTAAAATTGGGGTTTGAGGTGTTTTTAGGGTTTGCTATAATAACTTTGGGGTTTGTTATAGTAACTTCGAGTTTTTTTTGTAGTAACGAGGTTTAGGATTTCTACTACAGGTTTAGGGTTTGCAATAGTACTAGAGTTGCTACAATAACTTCGGGATTTGCTATGGTAATGAATAGTGTAATCGATTGATGAATGTGAGCAGTTGTTGTGTTACAATCCGCAAGTGCATGATTGTTGTTCAGTAATAAAAAGATATTGATCCACATAAACTGTAAAACCAAGTACTGATTGAATTTGTGAAGTTATCTAGAGAATCACAAGTTGTAAAAGTTTAAGAAAGAGAAAGAGAGAGAGTCTAAAGTACTGAATGCAAGAAGTTGGGGGTGAAATTTGAATTGGGGAAACAATCCTAGGGTTTTAGTTTCACCACGATGGTCATTGATATCCTAAATATTGTTTACTTTCATATCCCTATATTCCAAAAGTCTATCCCGACATACCGATATAGACTTTTGGAATTATACCGATATAGACTTTTGGAATTATACTGACGTGCCAACCCAAACGCGACACCTACTTTTGAGGCGATTTTGCTAGTCTGACCACTTTCTCAAGGAGACCCCTGTCACGAGAGCCCTACGGTCCCTTAGTTGTACTCCTTTACTTTATGACGTCAAATCAGGGCAAACCCATTACGCTCTATGATAGTCAATGGATCCCTTGCTAGGGAAGAAATCCAATACCCTTCGTGGCATACCGACCTACTTTCGTGACCAACTCTCCATGTCCAGGACATTTATGAGTCGAAGATTTGGGTTCACCTTTCGGTCCTTCCCCGCGTCCCATGAGATACGAAGGTGCATGTTAGTGTCACAATCGTGCATGCACAATAAAGCTGGACCATTGAAGTAACATGTCATGCAAGGTAAACAATTACATAAAATGAATGAAAACAATCCATCAGGCTACTCCCTAATCCTAGAATCAAGAGATCTACTCTATAGAGATGGAATTACAATCGAGACATGAATGAAAACATCTACAACTCAAAACTGGAAGTAAAGAGAAAAGAAGGCTTAGCGAGATGGTAGCCGGTCTTCGGGAGGAACTTCAAGTTCCAAAAGTGGATGGATCGTTGCGACGATTCCTTGAAAAATCATGACTCTAGGGTTCCCTAGAACATGGAAAACTCTCCTCCATGGAAGGGGGTAGAAACCCTATCCCACATGACCTAATAAGAGTTTCATTGATTCTTTTATAGCTTCCCCAAGCCTTCCAAATATGTTAGTGTCGGGGTGTCGCTAAAATGAGGTTTTTAGCCTTTAGACTTGGTTTTATCAGGTTTCACCCTGAACCAAACTTGCATATCTTAAAATTATCTTCAATTTGATGGTCATAGGCCTTGTGGCTTGACTCGACCTAAAAGTTAGACCCATTAAAGTTTGGTATGTTGTTGAGTTGCCTAGGGATAGATTGACACAGCCATGCCTGGGAGGCAAGGTCAGTCCAATTTTCTTCTATGCTGAAAAGTACAACCATGCTTTGGAGGCACGACCTATCAGCTAGAGTTGGAGGGAGTGGCATGACCATGCCTAGGTGGCGCGACCGTGGAAGGTGAGGCTACTGGCTTTGGTGTGAAAGGCATAGTCATGCCTAGGAGGTAAGCCGTGGCTGGCAAGTCTGCTAGATGGGGCACGTTTTGTAGTGAAAATCACGATCATGCCTGGGAGGCACAGTCATGGCTGGTGCTGGAAACTCCATTTTCACTCCTTTCTTTGGTTAACTTTGTCCGGAGGAACACACCCATGTCATGAGTCATGACAAGAGCGTGTTCCTTGCATTGAATCCTCATTCCAACTCCTTTGTGCTCCAATTTTGCTCCATTTTCACATCTTATCAAAGAAAAAGTGCAAATAGCAGATCTCCAAATGAAAAGATTAAAAGTAATGAAAATAATAGAAAGAAGATGTACATATGCAAAATATGCTCATGAAATGACATAAAATGTTTGCAAAACAATGTTATAAATCATGTATGAAACACACACATCAATACCTCAGACTTAAACCTTTGCTTGTCCTCAAGTAAAACCTGCAATCTAGATCTATATGTATGATCGATGCATCATAATCCTTAGCGAATCAGTCTAATTCTATCATGTAGTTTCACTAATGCGAAAAACAACCAAATTATCCTAGTGTGACCTAACTGAAAGTTCTTTGTGCTCAGTATAAAGAGTGATTCCAATCCTAGTCAAGTTGTCATCTAACCATGTTCCTAATCCTTCTAGCGATAGACACTTACCTGTTACATACAAGGTTCGTCCCTCCCAAAAGTGCTATGCACGACCATTCATCATCTCTTAAAAACCATACGCTGAATGCCCTACAAAAGAATTAGCAAAAGAAAGAAAAGAATGTCTAGGTATGACAACTAATGTGGATGGGTGAATTGGGTGCTCAGGAGATGGGGTAAATGGTCTTTAAGAAGTCAGTAATAAAAATCATCCTCCTTAACAACCATATGAATAACAATGCAATCCTCTATATCCATCCTCGAGCTACCTCTAGATTTCTCAAGTCATAATTAAATCATAATCAAGGGCTTGGGTTATAGTGGTGATCAGTCCTTAACCGACAATATTTCTCGACTACAAAGTAATTTAAAATCAAATCAAATTGCTCAAAGATCATATGATGATCATTGTTAAACAACTAAAAAATAATTCGACCTTCTTGACATCCTTTACCTTGTAAAATATTAACATCCACCGAATTTTAAAAATTCAAGGGTAATCCTAAGATAAGTAGAATACATCATACTTATCAATTCGTTCTATCCTACTTAAGTTATCATTCAATTAATATCATCCCTAAGGCCTAGACTAGTCTAAACATGATCATCTAAATATTGAGTATTGACAATTTTCCTCATAACAAGTATATCATAATGATTACTATAATTAGCAATCTCAAAAATAATAAAGATGAAGGGGTTAGAATCGTTAACCTTGTCATGTGCTTTGTCCTTGCCTTTGTTGTGAGAGCTTGAGCCATTCCTACGTCGTTTGAGCATCTTTATCTTAAATAAAGTTCTTTCAAACTTCTAAAAGGTCTTTTAAATGGAATTTTTTGGGTTTGAAATTGGGTCAGTATAGATTTAATTTGGTACCAAATTGTAGATCTTCGAAAGAGCTTCAATTTGAGTGATTATACGCCCTGTAGTTCATCCCGGATCAAAAGTTATAGCCGTTTGAAAAATCGTCTGTAGTGAGACATAGCCATGCTTGGGAGGCATGTCCTAGCCATGTTTAAATCTATTTGTGTAGACATGGTCGTGCCTAGGGGCATGACCAACTCGTGTTTCTTGCTGCTTTTAATGTTTTTGAGGCTAGAATGTGGCACGATCGTGGTGGCCTATCTGTGTGCATCACTAGAAAGCTTCCCACGCCCGTGGCGGTTGCCATGGCCAGCTCGTGGATCCCTCTAGTCCTAAAACAAAATAAAAATTTCAAACTACGAAACAAAAGAAAAACTTAAATGAAAACAAAGAAAGAAACTTGGGTTGCCTCCCAAGAAGCGTTTGTTTATGTTCATAAGCTCAACCCCTATTAGTCTCAATCGGGAGCGCATGGTTTGAGGTGATCATGCTTTCCTCTTCTATTATTAGGTTTATCAACAGAGTATTTTTAAACCTCGCTCATGTAGGGGCAAGATACTTCAAATTTTCTTGCTAAGGGTTCTTGGCCTTTCATAAGAATTTCTAGTTCTCAATAGCTTTTCATATCTCCTAAACCTTGCTCGTGGAGGAACAAGGTTCTTGCTTGCTTGCGGAGGAACAAGGTACTTGCTTGCTTTGACTTTTAGTCCTTTATCAAATATACTCATCTTCAAATGGTTGTCATGAGGTCATCCATGTGATTGCTGTGAAAAATCTATCCTACCACAAACATGCTCGAGAAAAGGTTGGTTACTAGCCTTAGATAGATCACATGAAATTTTACCTTAACCAATTCCCAAAGAGAGTATAACATTGATCAAGGTCTCAGTTGTTGATAGGAAAGGCTCTTCTAGATCCTTCGGGTTTGGAGGTAATTAAATTAAAATAGTACACTCCTTTGTCAAAGCCTCTCATATTCCTAGAGCTCCTCTTCATGTGATAATTGAGTGGCCTCCAACTCTTTATTTCTGATGTTGTCTTTATTATCCTCGCTCATCTTAGGCTCTTCCCAAGATGAAGCTAGTGTTGAAGATCTAGCATATGATGAGGATATTTCAACAAACTTTATGATGAGGTTATCTAATTTTGTTTTCAAGTTACGTAACCTTCTGAAGTTTTCGGTTGTATGGCATGTTGCTTCACAAACCTCACAATAATGCTATTTTTTGCCACCATTGATTGTAGTCGGGGAGGACACCCTCTTTTCCCCCATGTACTCCATGTGCAGGGTCAATTAGTAGCGGACAATTATCGACTACATGTCATGTTGCACCATAAAACTCACAATAACAATCAGGAAAATTCACAACATCAAATTGATCAAACCATTGAGTTCGAGCATCCTACAGGTGCAATTGACCTCAGGTCAAGATTGACTAGGTTGACCAAGCTTGAGTTGACTCGAGTTGGATTTTGATGTTCGATCAATATGTTAGTAAGAAGTCAAGTAGGTCATGGTTGAACGAATACTTGACGATGTTGAAAGTCCAACGGGAAGTTGTCAAGAGAAAAGTCCAAGTGGGTCTAGGTTGACCGGACACTCGGTGATTGAAAGTCCAATGGGAAGTTGGCAAGAGAAAAGTCCATGTGGGTCAAGGGTGATCGGACATTTGGTGATTGAAAGTCCAATGGGAAGTTGGCGACAGAAAGTCCAAGTGAGTCATGGAGGACTAGACACTTAGTGATGATGGAAGTCCTGACAGATTAAGGTTGATCGGATGCTAGGTAATGATGAAGTCCCGAAAGGTCAAGGTTGATCGGATGCTAGGCAACTGAAAGTCATGGTAAGTTAAGGTTGATCGGATGCTGAGTAAAGGAAGTCCTGGTAGGTTGAGGTCAACCGGATACAAGGAAAGATGAGAATTCAACATGGTAAAGTTGAAACAAGACTATTAGTCGATTGATAGGGTGTATTGATCGATTGATGAACTCTAAACTCCAAAATTGAGGTTTTGGGTTATTTTTAGGGTTTGCTATAATAACTAGGGTTTCTACTATAGTAACTAGGGTTGTGATAGTAACAGGGTTTACTCCACCCTAAGCCCCAAAAAATAGTGTTTGCTACAATAATCGAGTTCAGGATTGCTATAGTGATTTCACTATTATACCAATCGATTTGTGAGTTTCGGCAATCGATTGGTGACACTATAGTAACAAAAAGAATGCTTCCGAATCAATTGGTGAGTTCTAGAAATCGATTAGTGGCACTGTAGCAATGAATAGAATGCTTCCTAATTGATTGGTGAGTCTCACTAATCGATTGGTAAGGTAAAAAAGAGTTGTTATGCTAGTTTAAATGGTCGAATTCAATGACAGTCGATTGTTGAAGACTACCAATCGATTGGTAGGTGAAAATCAACCCGAATGTAACCCTATAAAAGTGGGTTTCGTGAAGGTTTGAAAGGGCTAATTCTTGAGGGTTTTGGATCAAAGTGTTGCTATATTTTCGGACCAACAAGAGGCATTTCCAAGCAACAAGAGATCAAGCAAAGCAATGTTTTGAGTGTAAAGTCATTTTCTATTTCATTTGTATTTGCATTCTTGTATCTTGTTGTATTGTTGTGTTCTTGTAAGAACAAGCTTGTAAGAGGCTTCTCCGCCTCCGGAAGGTGTCTGAAAAGGAGAAGTTCATAGTGGAGGGAGATCACTAGAGGTAGGCCATGGATTAGTCGCCTAAAAGACGGATACTAAGTAAAATCTCGAAGTTGTGCTTGTGGAGTCAAGTTTGAATCAAGGTTTTCGCTCCACATTCAAGCGACTAGAACGACAAGAAGACGAGAAGCGATCGAAGCTATTCACCCCCCTAGCTTGCACGGGTCCTAACAAGTGATGTTAGAGTGAGACCGCTCTTCATCGGATTAACCTCCGTCGGAGCACTAGCTAGAGGTAGAAGATAAAGCTTTAGATCTTCAAGGGAATCAAATGGAATTCAAGGATGGATTTGGATATGACACTCAAGTACCTGCCTTTCGGATTAGGAGGCTTCAATTTTTGGAAATCAAGAATGATTTTTTTCCTTATGATAGATAGAGCAATGGTTTGCTTTAATGGAAGGATTTGAAGCTCTTAAAGACAAAAAGGAAAAACCTCTTTGGAATTGCAAATGGACCGAGGAGCAAGTCAAGAAATCTGAGGCTCATGATAAGGTGACCAAGATTTTGGTTAATTTGTTGCCTAACAATATTTTGTACAAGATAGGTACATACCAAGATGCCATGGAGCTATGGAGTAAGTTGGTCAAGCTCCATGAAAATCCATCATCGACACAAAGTGAAGACGAGCCCAATGAGGGAGATTCATTGACACTAGAGCACGATAACTCGAAGGTTGAGAGGTGCTTAACATCCGAGATGGAAGACAAAGAAACATCCACCTCAAGGATTGAGGGGGAGAGCTCATTGACATCGGAACAAGAGGAATTCTCAACATCTGAAGCAAATGAAAAAGAATGTGCCACCTCTACGAGTAGAGATGACTCAACACATGAAGGTATATCAATTTTGTACATTAAAGATAAAAATCATATCATTTTCTTCGAGTGTAGAGGAAAAGGACACTACAAGAGCAAGTGTCTTAAATTAACAAAGAAAAATACTAAAGTAGGCACCCAAGGAGAGGGAGAAGCCAAAGGAAGCTGGAACCTTGATACTAAAGGGAAAAGAGCACATTGTGTACTTCACATGCAACTAAAGAGGATATTACCAGAATCAATGTCTAAAGAGGAAGCACCAAAATAAAAGCAAGGGAGGGAGCTCAAGTTTAGGGGGAGCACCTAAGGCAAGATCCAATGAACCATTAGTTAATGGTATTTCTTTATATCATGATAATAAGCATGCTAGAAATACGTTTTATAATTTTAGTGGTTATTATCATGAAATAGAAAGAATGATAATTCTAAGGATAATTAAAGATCATATCATGCTTGAACAATCTACTTAAGGTTAGGAAGGTAGAAAATACTCTAGGCAAAAACTCTAAGAAAACTAGACATATAACTAAAAAGAACAATGATCAAGACATTCATGAAAAGTCAAAGATTAATGATTTAGAAAAGGAAAATCAAGTTTCGAGGTCAAAATTTGATAAGTTAGAAAAGACCCTTAAGAAAATGATAAATGAAGTTAAAGGGTCCAAGAAGAAAAATCTAAGCTTAGATAGACAAGAATCATTCAAGTGCAAGAAATGTTTGGGATACAAACCTAAAGCCAAGGAGAATGTGTCATTGTACCATAGAGTTCCATATAGATATGGAATTAACCTAGGTCTAGGAGTTAAGTCAAAGCTACAAAGGAGGTTATCCCTAATGTTGACCTTGAGGAGACTAGTATGATTAAGACTTCTAAGAAGTCTAGGAAAGTCATTAGGAATGTATCTAGAGATTTATCCCTAGTGAGTACCTGTTGGTGTAGGGAGCACCAGAATCAAACCTATGTTTTGATATTGTCAAAAGTTCAAAGTTAAGTCTTATTGTTATCTGATGAACTAATCCAGTGTGCAGGATCTTAACTCTGAAAGCCCTAGTAGGTTTGGAGGATCCAATACTAGGCAAGGGAAGTCTCGGCAGATCGTAAAACTAGGCAGGAAGTTCAGATGAGTCAAGAGGACCTGACATCTAGTAGGAGGATTCGATAGGTCTGGGGGAACTGATATAGAATCAAGTGGAAGACCAAGAAGGATGATCCAATACTGAGCAAAGTCCAAATGGGTCTGGAGGACCTGATGTTTGGCAGGTGAGTTGAGGTAAACACCTAGAGTTAGTGCAGTGAGGTTGTGTCCCAGTGGGACAAACCTTAGGCACTGATCTAATTGAAGAAACCAACGGAGGTTTCTAAGTTGAGATCAGGATAGTTCAAACTGTCATATTCATGCATACTTATATTGGTCTAACATTTGTTTTACAGGACTTCTATTATTATTGACTATGCTAACTCTGTTTTACAAATGAAAACAAAAGTCTGATTTAAAGTGGGTTTGATCCACTGAATAGGAGGTTCAGTCGACCGATCAAACCTACGTGGAGAAGATCAGATTCAGTTTGGCAGAAATGGAATTCACTGGGATCAGTCGACTGATCCAAGGGATTAGTTGACCGATCAAAGAAGGCAATAAACAGCTATTAGATCGAATCAACGCAGAAAAGGTAAACACAGGGATCAGTCAACTAATAAGCTATATCAGTCGACCGATCAAGTATGATTTTTAGGATTTAACGGATCAGATCCGAGCAAAGAAGGAAGGATGTGGGTTCAGTCGACAGATAGGAGGATCTGTCAACTGGAAAGATCAATTGACTGATCAGTTTTTCAGTCAACGGAACGCAGGCTATAAAAAAGGCCCTCGGGGTCTGAGCCGAAAATAACTTTTCTCTGTACTTCATTCTGTTCCGGCTACTATTGTTCGTGCAAGCTACTGTTACTACATCGAGAAGCAATCCAACAATCTACGTCGAATTTTAATCTCTTATTATCGATATATTAATTTCGTACTTGCATATTACTTGTAATCTGAATATTTGTACTATCTTACATCCTCATAAGAACTATATTAGTGAATTAACCCATCGATACGATCCAAAGGTCGTGGGTTCTTGGAGTAGGAGCCGACTGGGCCCTTAACCAAGTAAAAGGAATTGAGTATTCTTTTTATCCTTTTCTACTGCAACTTTGATTTATGAATAGAAGAAGAAAAAATCGAACGAGATTCACTCCCCCCTCTCTCTTGTCTCCAACGATCCAACAATCACAATTAGTGAGCATCTCTACATGTGTAATTATGAATGTATTAAAACCATCCCTTGTTGATGAATTGATGAGTTTGGATATCATTGATTCTGTGAGACTAGCACGAGTTATACTCCTTGGCTTGTCCAAGCACCCGCTCCTCATTGGCTATAGATATTGAGATGTCGAGAGATAAACATGGATGCCAGTTAATGGTAACTAGTTCATTGGAGTGACATGCCCGAAGGTAATTGGATAGCCAACAAAGGATTCGCCACTCCTTACAAGGAGATGTATACCCTACGACTGCTTGTCAGGATTATTACTTGAAGTCTTTGGCCAAAGCATTACATGTCATGAGTACGGGATTCTTGGACACTTGTTTGAGTAATTTGAATCCGCAAGACAAGGAAGTATAGCTTGGGCTAGGTGTGATGTAGTCAGCCTAGTGGGGATTGGCACAAAGACCATGTCCTGAACCAAGTGGGTATAAGATGAGTGAAAGGAATAAGGCATGACCCATTGTAGCCACTGAAAGGTTCAGAAGTGATTCTGGAATCAACCTGTGATTTTTTTGTCAATTGGGGATCATAATGTACTACTAGCTGTCACTCATGATCATTCCATAATTAATGGTTGATTATGGACGACCAACATAACCGGAAACCTATAAGCTCACACACACTATGAGATTATCTAAAAAATTTAAAACAAGTTTGAGAATTATATTCTCAGTTCAAGAAAGACAAAGTTTGGTTGGACTAAACGAGCGGTAAATATGGAAAGTTATTTATCGGAATGGAATCACGGTTGGGCCATGTCTTTTGAAGATGTGATGGATACTCTTTGATTTAATAATAAACCAAATTAGTTTGGTTTGATTATTGGACCAAGTGGTTTAGTTTTAAACCAAACCAAGAGCTTAATGAGTTAAGTTTTTAATTGAGGCTTAATGGGTTGGGCTTGGGATTGGGAGATGACTTCTCCCCAAGTCATTGAGAAGAGATTATAAATACTCTCCTATAAGGAGAGAATTAATCTAATGAGAATTTGATAACCTAATTTGATTAGGAAATCTCTTCTCTTCTTTTTCTCTCTCTCCTCTCTCCCCCACCGACTGTTCGATGTCGACAATGATTCATCGCCGCCACTGATTGTTCAGTGCCGACACTGATTTTTCATTGCCACCGACTGTTCGGCGTTGAAACTAATTCGTCGTCGCCATCGACTGTTTGGCATCGATATTGATTCTTCGTCGCTACCTCGTTTGGTGCCATCGGGTTGCGCTTTGAGCAACCGGACACCAAGTCGAGCAAGATCCCTCTCTCGGATCATTTTTTCTCCCCACTTCGGCTAGTACCAAAGCGGAGACACGGCTCAGACTTAGAGAAGTCATCTTGAAGATACTCGATGTGGATATGAATAAAAGAGAAGTTGGATAACGTTGCTCAGTTGATTTTGGAAGAGGCTTGCCTTGTGAAGCTAGCAAACGCTCTCTACAAATTTCGAATACGAACTTGTAGGTATAACTAGATTAATGGTTAATTTAGTTTTTTGTAAAATTTTAATTGTACGGCTATGTCCGCACGTGTTGTATCTTGCATGCGTGGATGTGAGTTGTAATAATTAGGAATTATTATGTTTTTATTTTCGCTGCACATATTTTGTGAAACGTCTAAAGCATGCATCCGCGTCGGGCTCCCCAACATGATCTAATTGGTAACCCATAGTTTCCTTAGGGTAACCAATAAATAGACTCATATCAAAATTAACTTCTAGCTTATCTGATACAATCCTCTTCACATAAGAAGGACAACCTCATATCTTCAAATAAGATAAACAAGGTTTCTTACTAGTCCATATCTTATATAGAATAGCAGAGACCTCAAAAGCTTAACTTCTAGCCTAAATCGGGACTTTGTTTAGCAAGTAAACAGCTGTCTCGAGTGCATAACCTCAAAAGGCTTTGGGAAGACTTGTAATTTATCATCGACCTAACTATGTCCAACAAAGTTCGGTTTCGCCCTTCTAACACACCATTATATTATGGCGTGTAAGGCAGAGTCCTTTGAGATAATATCCCATTGTCTCTGAGATAATCTTGAAACTTTTGGCTTAAGTATTCTCCACCTCGATCCAATCGAAGTATTTTAATACTTTTGTTAAGTAGTTTCTCTACTTCATGTCTGAATTCTTTGAACCTTTCAAAGACCTCATATTTGTATCTCAATAGATACACATACTTAAATCGTGAATGATCATCAATGAAGGTAATGAAGTAGCTATAACCTCCTCATGCATGAGTTGACATAAGTCCACATACATCAGTATGTATAAGGCTCAATATATCATTCTCTCGTTCACCTTTTACCTTAAAAGGTAATTAAGTCATCTTATCCTTTTAAGCATGAATTGCATGTATCAAATGAATCCAATTCAAATGATTCTACAATTCCACACTTGTGTAATTCAGACATGCGTATCTTGCTTACATGGACAAGGCTACAATGCCACGTCTAGGAAGCTAATTGATTATCTAATCGTCTATTATTTTTTAGCTCACTTATGTCCTTACATATATGTGAGATACACCTGGTATCCAATACCTAAGTGTTTAAAGAAATAGTATGAGATCCAATCTCGAAGATATCTGAAGGAAATAGGGCATCAGATACCTTTCTCTTCTTCATGGACTTAAGATAAATCTTATCATTTCTTCTCCAATGTCTCATCTTACCATAATGCAAATATGGGCCCTTTGGAGCCAATTCTTCTTTCTTGACCTTGAGAGCAATTCTCAAGTTTTGAAGCCAATCCAAGAAGTTCATCCCTCTCAAGTTGATTAACTCTGATTGGAGGCGCCTCAGATGCTTTTTAAAAGACCTCAATGACAGTAGCTTTCACACAACTCTTGCACTTAAATCCTGAATCAAATCCTTCTATTCTCATGCTTTACTACTACAGCGCTGCGCCAAAATCAAGTCCGAGCAACAACTGTGTTCCAACCCCCATGCTTCACACCGTCCTACAAATTGTGTTCGGTAACGAATTTCTTCTACTTTGGTTAATGCATAAAGAAGTGTAGGGTTGTTACACTTCCCTCATCTTGTAATCAGTTGCTCTTCCAGAGATTTCTCGGAAGAGGATATTAGTGGATTGCCCATCAGAAACGTCCCAAGGGGGCATGCGCCTTGGAGTAGTAGTCACGGGGCTACGAACTAAGTAAAACCAATTGTGTCATTATTTTTGTGTTTCTATTCTTACATTTTTTTCTTATTTCCATTACACACTCAATTTTTGAATGAGCATTTTAAAAATAAAAAGAAAAGTTTTTTAAAACACGTGATTAACCCCCCGTCTCATATGCACATGATCCTACAATTTCGAGTCTGTCGTAAGGATGAGTCACTAGCTCGGGGCTATGAGTTTCGTGCATGTCGTAAAGATGAGTCGCTAGCTTAGAGCTGGGAGTTCCATGCATGTCGTAAGGCTAAGTCGCTATCTCGGGGCAAGGAGTCCATGCTTGTAGTAAGGCTGAGTCGCTAGCTCAGGACTAAGAGTTCCAAGCCTGTTGTAAGGCTGAGTTTCTAGCTCGGGGCTAAGAGTTCTGAGCCTATCGTAAGGCTGAGTCGGTAGCTTGGGGGTAGAAGTTCTGAGCGTGTCGTAAGACTGAGTCACTAGTTCAAAGCTAGGAATTTCGAGCTTGTTGTAAGGCTGAGTCGCTAGCTCGAGGCTAGGAGTTTCGTGCTTGTGGTAAGGCTCTAATTTGTGTGACAATCTTTGCTTGAGAATGGAGATAGAGGGAATTTACTGAATTGAAATTACAAAAAATAAATTTTAGACTTATTTGTCGAGATGACCTGAGCTAATAAGCTCAGACTGCCAAGTAGGAAAGGATAAGCTATTTGGGATGGTTGTACTGTCTGGAAGACTGGGCTACCTTGTATTGCCGAGTTGAACTACCTTGTATGGCTGAGCTGAGCTGCCTTGTAATAG
>JBBUKS010000113.1:15780886-15791941 GCA_038050645.1 Hedychium gardnerianum
CTTTATTCCGGTCGGGGTTACAGAGATCCATTCCCCCGACCGGCTGGTTTTGTGCAGGCGGGAGTGATTTCTTCAATAGCGATAGTACGTAGGTCCGATCGGTGGATTACTAATCGGTCGGGTCTGACTTCGCGTCCACGTCGGGGTCAGTGATATCCAGGGGACCCAGACCTATACGCCCGTATCAAATATATATAATTTTTTTTATTAAAATAAGGATTGATTAGTGGCCAACTTGCTACACTACAACAACAAAAACAAATATAAAAAAAATAACGAATACCGATAAAAAATTTCATCGATATTCCGTCGATAGAATTTACTAATGACGGATTAATATTTAAAATATAGATGTCGTAAAATATTAGGTCGTACGCGAATATTACCGACAGAAATAAGATTTCATCGATAATTACCGATGGGATGATTTTTTCGTAGAGATTATCGAAACAGGTTTTTTCCGACAGAAACACTTATCCCGTCGGTAATTACTAACAGAATTGTATTGACGTCGGTAATATTGTATCAATAAATACCCACGAAATTTTATTTCCGTCGATAATTACCAACAGAATAAGTTTTTCCGTCGGTAATTACCAACAGAAACAAAAATTCCATCGGAAATATTTTCGACGAAATAGCTAAAATCCGTCAGTAATCATCAACGAAAAATAATGTCTCGTCGGAAACATATTGAAAAAATCACTATTTCATATCGTTCATTTCCGACGGAACCCATAATTCTATCAGTAATTACTGACGAAACAAATAAATTCCATCGATAATTATATATAACAATCCAGAACCTGCGTTTCTTTTGTATTTCCTTTCCCTGTTTATATTTTTTATAACACTAAACCATCACACACGATGGTATATCACAAACACACATTCAAACACATTCAAACACACAATAGATAAATAAAATACTGTACAAACAAATAATATCACAAACAAACCATATCATCACAAAAAATATTGTATCAATCATTAATATACAAAACATATCCATGATACAATTTATATCTAAAGTTTAATACAAATCACCATTCTTAACAAAAAAATAGCTCAATCATCAAATCCTGTATTAAGTACAAAATATAGTAATTAGAATAATGCACAAACAATGAGTGATAAATTATAATATTATCACAGAACATTATTATTCAATTGAAAAGAACACACCTAAGTTATAGTTGAATATATCTCAGAATGAGTTAATCATCAATGTCCCGTGGGTCTTGAGTCTCTTGTAACTCAATACGATGTTGTGATTGGGTCCATTGAGTAATGCATGCTCACATCTCGACCAATGTAGCATCATGCATCGCATCTCGAGCGACAATCCTCTACTCTTAATCAGACAACCTCTACTCCACTGTGGCCAGTTGAGTCCTAAATTCTTGATTTTCTTCTCTTAATGACTGTTCCTCAGTAGAAGAAGAAGAAGAAGAACTAGCACGGCCCCGAAGAGTCCTCAAACGATCAAATGTCACTTTTGCCTGGGAGCCAAGGCCGCAGAGGGAGGAGTTTTTCGTCCTTCCACCGATAACATCATAATAGATCTCATTTACTGCATCGATGGATAGAGGTTGTGACTCCCCTCCCTCTACTGGTGGTTGAGATTCCTGAGTTACTCTATTTGTGATTTCATCCTGTTTGAAAAAAATATATAATTAATATATTGTAAACAATTACTAAAGATAATTATTATTAACGATAAATGTTATAAAGTTACTAATTTTACGTGTATGGCCCGTGATCAAGGATCGATAAAAGTTTCATCTTTTTTCTGGTGAGTCTTGGTGAATATCTCCCAACAAGTGAGAGGTCTCTCCAGACTACGTTCCTACATACACAAAAAGTTTGGACAAATCTGCACAAAATTGGTAATAAATTTTATTTATATAACTTTAAATTAAACTTATCAAATTCATGGTATGCTCTACAATGGATTGGGATCCGAAAGTATGGCAAGCGGATCTAGTGCTCGGGTCAGCTGGCTCTATATTTCTATTTGCTCGAGCTTTTACAGCATTTGGCTGCCACCTTTCTGCACTCCAGGTGACATTCAATGCAGCTAAGATATCTTCGGATACAAACAATGACCTCGTGTCATTCCTTCTCATATAATATAGAAGATCTTTGTACAACTTTATACAATATATATTTCGCATGACTATAAATTCTTGCTCGTGCTCGTTCTCCCAGTTATATTTTTCTGTAATTATTAGTTAAAAATTTAATTAGTATACTAAAGGATAAATATATTATACAATATCAAATATATTTAATTTACTTACAGTAAATTAGTGACCACGGAGTGGTAATGTCTGGTCTGCCATGATAATATCTGCAAAATAATACTATATAATAATATTTGCACAAAATAATATGGAAGCAGAACTAAAATGATGAATAATAATTAAAAGATTTAATCATAATTACCATCTAACTAATCAATATTAACAGTTTATAAGTCATCATCGCTAGACTCTGTTAGTTCAACAAAATCCTCACTGCTGGACATCTCTCCATCATATATCTCCTTGTAAGTGATATTAACATCTACAAGTAATTGAGATATAGATTGAAGTTGTGAATCAATTGAGTGTCTCTTTACTTTGTCATTCTGAAATGCATCATGATTTTGAGCAGTGATGGTGTTTGAGAATTCTATGGTAGATCTAAGCTTCATTCGACAAACGGACAACCATTCACTAGATCTTCTTCTCTTCGTAGGGTATTCAAGATAAAAAAAAAACTTTACTCGCTTGTACTCCGAAAATGAAAGGTTCAAACTTGTTAAACATTTTATTTGCATTAACCTCAACTAAATTATAGTTTGGATGTATTCTGGTACTTGTTCTTGGGGTCAGATCATACCGTGAACATTTGGCTCTACTCGATCGGAGGGTGATGTGTTCCGACCGGGAGATATCAAGTTCGTCCGAACGAATTCCACATAGACTATTGACAGTTGATTGTTTGACTTTTGTCATGATGCTTGACCAATAACTCCCACATGGATTCTCGACTCTATATCCCCTATATCAAGCTGCATTTACTTGCTTACTATAACTCTACTATGTTATTTCTTGAGATTGATAATTATTGTTGGATCTTGTTTTAATCTACTAGTATCTATGTAGTCTCGATCGTTGCTATTCCTGCTATTATTTTGCATATATACTTGTGCCCTTATGTTAACGATCGAATATCGCAGTATAGATATAGATGATTCGAGTAGGTCTTGTTGGCTATTAGGCTCGTGTTTATGCATTAGTAAGATCATATCGTAGTATATAGGATACTGAATATCCTACTGAGCCCTTTATTGTTATTTAGGATTATGCCTATACATTAGTATGATCATACCGCATGTAGGATATTAAGTATCCTATCAGAATTATGTCGATTATTTAGACTCGTGCATATACGTTACTAAGATCATATCGTAGTATAGGATAATGAGAATCCTACCCAAACCATGTCTATTATTTAGGCTCGTGCCTATATGTTAGTGCAATTAGATCATAGTGTAGCTTGTAGAGTTCTACTAATAGATGTGATTATTACTGCTTGTTTGTTATTTTTGTTTTGCATGCCTATACATTAGAACTGCCCACCGAACCCATCCGTGGTAGCATATTGTTGTCCGTAGTCTGTAGCTAGATAGCTACACCACCCTGTTTGCCCACGAGACTCATTCGTGGTAGTATGTTATTGCATGCAAACATGATCATGTGTACACCCTGACTACCCATGAGACTCATTCGTGGTATTGCAGTACTTGTTATATGCTTATTTTTTGTAGGATTTGGATGTACAATGTGTACACCCAATTTAATTGTCATACATGGTTGATCAGGTTAGTAGATGATTATGTTGGTACTTCTATTTTGTTAATTGATATTTACGTTGGTGCACTTATTTATGTTAGTTAATGACATTATCCGAGACTACTTTCTTTGATCTCCTTACACTATGTAGGTTCATGCACTATCTATTTTATTTTGTACTTACTATCCCTTCTTTTCCTTTGACTTCCAAGTCAGTAGGTAGAGGATGTGTCATGTTGCTCAGAGGTCCTGGCTACCGGTCCCACTCAAGTTTGATTCTCTTTTCGAGATGTTTGATTTATTTTCCACTACCTCTGGTTATGATATTTTGCCCTCGTCAACTATTTGAGTTTTGTTGTAATAGTATAACTCTTATCTTGTTTAGTTAGTATGTTCACATGTATATGCATACATACTTGTATTTATTTAGTAACTTAGTAGTTTTTATATTGCATTGGTATTTGTGTTGGCTTGAATTGCTTCTGTATCAATTAGTTTCTCATATTGTCACTAGACAGTATCGTTCGATCTTATGGATAAGTATAACCTTGGGACGTGACATCATCCACGCCATACCAGGTGCAGGCGTCGCCGTCGGCCATGTCCTCCTCCATCACAATGGAACATGAACAACTGTTGGCGTACTACCTGGTATGGACGCTAGCTGGGCTTCCTCACCATGCTGGTGCCGCCATTGATCACCAATTCTCCGCACCTCATGCGGTTGGCAGCACGGGCGATGAACGCTCAGTTTCTTGTATTCTTCAAAGAGCATGCCTAATTGCACACAATCCGATCGATCGCTCACTCCGCTTCTGGATCAGAAATCTAGAAAAAACTCCACTTAAAGAATTCCTTCCTCTGCTCAAGGTTAATCTCTGTTTATGGTCATCATCTGGGTTTTAGTTTAAAGGTCTGTTATTTGCATGCAATACGTTTGATTTCTAAATCATGAAAATTAATGATGGGATCCGGATTTTCCCCCGAGCATCCGATCGTCATCTCTAAGAAAATATCTTTCACCAAACACGGGAAGTACTTTCCATCGAGCAATGAAGGTAGCTTGTACCTGGCATCAGAAGTACCTTCCACCGAGCAATTAAAATACCTTTCATCGAGCAATGAAAGTACCTTCTGCCGAATAATGGAAGTACCTTCCGTTGAATATCAAAAATATCTTCCACCAAGTAATGAAAGTATCTTCCACCGAGCAATGGAAATAGCTTTCACTGAGCAATGGAAACAGCTTCTACCGAACAATGAAAGTAGCTTTCAGGTATTAGAATTATCTTCCCACGAGTGTTATACTTCGAAGCTTCTAATAAAGGGTATGTGTTAGTCAATGAATGGAGGAGTTAGTAGTGGGTGTCAGTTGTTCCCTTGATTCCTTCTGTCTGGTATGTGGCAATCAATGAATGGAGAAGTAAGTAATGAGTGTTAGAGTTGTTCTGTTGATTCCTTCTTCCTGGTACGTGGCAATCGGTGAATAGAGAAGTTAGTAATGAGTGACAAAGTTGTTCCCCTGATTCCTTCCTCTCAGTACGTGGCATGCGATGAATGAGGAAGTGAGTTACGGACTGTCAAATATTACATCTCCACTGACTCGTACAGGATGAAGTGAAAAGAGCGCGAAGCATCTGACGTGGAGATACTTCTCTGACAGCTATATAAACACTTAGAGAGGTAAGGCACGGGGGCGATGATTTTCTTATTCTTATAAGCGGAGGTCACACTTCTTCATTAAGTTATTATTCTTCTTTTTCTTCTTCTCTTTCTTTTTAACTCCCTCTCCTCTTGTCAGTGATTGATTTGACCGTCGGAGGGGTCGTGCCAATAACGCCGGCTCAACCCTAGCTCGTGTTGATCTCTCAAATAGCCGGATCTAAATGACGATAGATGATCGATCAAACTTATTAGGGAGGAGGAGGGCGGGCGAGCAAAAAAAGAGACCATCAAATAAGATTGTGGATCTTTCGATGAGATAGACATCTCTAATTTGCATCGGACTCTTTCTCAAGTGATGATGACTTTTTAATTCTACGACTTTATTCATCTACCAAATCAAAATCTGGGATCAAGTATGTATATATTGTGCTCTGGAAAAAGAATAAATTTGTGTCGTATTTTGTATCTTCAGCTCTGTTTTTTTCTCTGTTTTCTTTTATAATCCTGCACCATCTTTTCTCATCCTCATTCCTCTCTTTTCTTCTTCAACGTGATTAGTAAGAACTCTCTTGTGTTTAAACTTAGAAGGAATTAGAGATAAAATTTTGGAAGAAGATTAGTGTTATTTTTTATACATGGATTTTGCAACAAGGACATGTCACGTTCTCTCACTTTCCTCTCCTAAAAACAGAGGAGGCCAAAACAGATCTACCGGGCCGAACGCTATTTGGGTCGGTTGGCCTCTTTATTCAGTTGGGTTGAACCACTTCAGTCCGGCCTATCCTGTGCTTTCTATCGTGAAAAGTTATGAAATAATTATTTTTATATTTAATTGTATAGATGTTTTTTTAATATCTAGTTTCACAATTATTATCCCGAATTAACGCAAAAATAGTTATTTTCTAACTGTATGGATAATTAGTTATTTATTTAATTTTCTAAATATTCTATTTTCTAAATAATATATTGGATTGACCTAGTCAGGAGACAAGTCAGACATTGGGGTTTAGACAAGATACCTGATCATGTCAATTAGGTCTATGAACTCTCTGTTTCAGTATTTTTGGACGAGATCAGATATCTGTAAGAACTCTCTGTTTTCAGATTCTCCCTGATCTAATAAACATTAAAATAATTATTAAAAAACTCGATGATAAAGCTACCAAATCGCGTTAGGAAATAATGGTACCATATTTATGATTATTTGTACAGATAAACTATTGAACTAGAGAAATAACACGAGATTGATCTATTGAGATGACTATTTGTTGCTTCTCTTTGATTTCCACAGCGGCAAGAGGAGTATTTGTTGGATTTGGTAATGATCCTGTTGTAGGCTTCCTGATAATTATCTTTTTTGTGTAAATTTTATTTTTTATTTAAATTCTTAAAATGACTTTTAAAGTTCTAGATTCTTGATATGAACTAAAATAATTGTTAAGTAATTTTGCGCAGATACAATCTATTGTTGGCCTATGGAATGATAATAGGTGTTGATCGTGATTCGGAAAGAGAAAGCTCTTCATATTTGTCGGATGCTATCAATAACTATGAACAACCTATTAAACAAATACTACTTGATAATGATGATTAATAAACTTCATATGTAAGTAATTGTGGTAAGGTTTTCTCCGTATTGCAGGTGGATTGAGAATTTATAATTTACAATTTAATTTTAGTTAATTTAATTGGCCAATAAATTGAGATGTGAATGACCTTTTGAATGACCAATCTAACTGTGAACATTATGAAACAATAAGATTTTTATCAAATTTAGACATCTCCATATCTAGGACATGTATAGCTGATGTGTTAGGTAAATCAAATCGTATAGGTTTCCCTAAGGGGAGTGTTGTATTAGGCATAAGTTTTTCATATCATTCTTTATTCTTGCATATTCTACTCCTTAAATTTGTAGATTTTAGCCATTGAAAATTGAAATTGTTTCTATTAAATTGAGCAAATATACAAGCTTTATATGGATAAAAATCACAACAAAGATTGCAACGGTTGACTAGATTTCATGTGACATTTATGGAAATTAAGGGTTGCTCAAGGCATCAACTACTTTAGTGATGAAAAAGATAGATTATTGTTACGCCTTGCTTACTGTCAAACTTTCTTTTCCCATTACATTGTGTTTTCAGTTTTGATTGCTTCTACCGCCTTAAGAGACACTTTCATTACACAATTGAAAGAAGAAAAAAAAAAACTTTATTTGTGCATTAGTTATTTGACTCACTATATCGTGAGTTAATGGTAGACAGCTATACAAATATTCTTACATAGGAATTCCTTCCCTAATCTAATACTAAATTTCTTGGGAAAAATGAAAAGAGGGTTTTTTTTAATGAATTATCCAAAGGACGTTGATTTATTATTAAAAAGATATATCATTCTATGTAAAATGACATAAATATTCTTCACTATAAAATAAAAATTTATTCTCATTATTATCTCATTCTTATTTTTTCTCATTTAAATCGGTGCATTATAACACCTACGAACTCATAGTTACTATTATAACAATTACGATATCATAATTAGTTATGATTCCGTAACTACGATTCCGTAACTCATTTAAATCAAATGAGTTGTCATATAGTTGTAGTAACTACGATTCCGTAACTGGTATAGCATGAAAAAAAAATTAAGATTAATATTTGTCGGAGTCTCAGAAAATGATTTAAACGATATTTTTTTAATTTGAAACATGATCGTTTGGGGTTTCACCCCATAATAAGTTGTAGATATCTAAAGGAGCTTCGATTTAATATATTGTACATCTCATAGTTCAACTCGAGTTAAAAGTTATGATATATCAAAATTTAGGATTACCATTTATGTTATAGCAGCTACGAAATCATAGTTGTTAAGTAAATGTTAAATCTTAAACTTTAAGAGGTCATAATGTTTGACTTGCGTTGAACCATGAGATGCATAATATATTAAATCGAAACTTATTCAGAGATCTTTGATTTGATATATTCATATGGTTTAATCTGAGTCAAAAATTATGATATACTAGACAAATTTTGAGAGATCAAAACTTTTAACTCGTATTTAACCACGAGATGCACAATATATCAAATCGAAGATCTCTGAACGAGCTTCGATTTGATATATTATGTCTCATGATTCAACCCGAATCAAAAGTTATAGTCTCTTAAAGTTGAACTCATAGTTACAACAACTAAAATTTCGTAACTGCTAGAATATGTATGTTGGGTAAACTTTGAGACAGTACATATAATATATCACATTATAGCAATTACGATAAAACCTAAACTTTAAAAGGTTAAATTGTTTGACTCGGATTGAATCACGGGACGTATAATATATAAAATCGAAGCTCATTCAGGTATCTACAACTTATTTTAGGTGGAACCCGTAATGGTCAGTTTTCAAGCTCAAAAAATATCGTTTAAATATTTTATAAAAGCTCCGAATAAATTTAGTCTTAATTTTTTTTTTTCATATTATAGCAGCTACGTAACCGTAGCTGTTATAACTGTGTGGCAGCTATGATACCTTAGTTGTTACAATAGGTTACCAACTACATATTCGTAATTATTACAACGTGTTGATTTATACGAAAAAAATAATAAAAAATAATAATAGGAATAATTTTTTATTCTATAATAAAAAATAATTATATTATTTTACAAGAGATAGGATGTCTTTTTAATAATAAATCAATATAGGATGTTGTACGCTAAAAAGGAAACGTCATTTTTGTCCAAATTTCTTTTATGTTCCTTGCTCAAAATTTAATTTTTATCAGCAAAAAGAATTTTATTCACCTTTAATTTCATTTTCAGAGTGGTGATGGACTCTAATCAAACTATATATCCTTCTCGCATAAGTTTTCATCTCATCTAACTTTTATTTTCCCTTTTGAATGAAATTTAAGTAGGTATTCCTATTTTCACATGAGTCTTCAAACACAAGAGAAACCTTGCTAATCACGTAATCGAAGAAGAAAGACGAGAAGGATAAGGATGAGAAAGCCGAGTCGAGGATAGAAATTCCGAAATTTCAAGCACGAAATTTCCTAGAAATTTCCCAGCATGGAAATTTCAAGCAAGGCAGAAATTTCCTAAATGTTGTTGTCAAACGCTAGCTTGTTACAAATAGGAGAGCAAGCAAGAAAGAAAGACATTTGTAAGGATTAATTAGAGACGCAGCGATGCTCTTTTCTCTGAATGATCTTCCCGCGCCAACGCCATGTTACAAATACGAGAGCATTCACCATGGATTAGAGGAGTAGCCATATGCAGCAATGCTCTAGGCAATGCTATCTATGTTGTAAGTATGAGAGTAAGGAAATTTTGTTAGAAATGGACTCCAATGTATATGGGAGTTAAGTCTCATATCGAGAGTCGAGTCATATAAAAGTTGATTTATATTTGATGTATCCTGGCCGAGTGATCCAAGTGCTCGGGTAGGTTGAACGGCCGAGTGTTCGATCAAGCACTCGGGGTATATACCATCCAGCCTACGATTTGCCTGCCTCCTTGAAGGACTGAATCGGAAATCCGATGCATGCATCGTCCAAGCAACCTTGCGGTGCGTAGCCTTGTGTACGCCACTCCACAAGGTTGGACGCTGCGGAAGATAACAGCCTAACACGCAGTAGCCGCGGACAATCTTACGATTTATCATTCGTTTTGGAAACATCTCCGTAATAATCATAAGACTTTAATTGTAAATATCTTCATTCGAGAATATTTTCGAAAAGATTACACAAGATTTCATTCGTGTATTCATTTTAGGAATATATCTCCATTTAAAAACATCTCCGACAGATCAGACAGATTCCAAAAAAAAAACATGAATGGTGAAATCATATATATAACAATTTTTGAATTTGTAGAATTTATATCACAGTAAAATCATATATCAAAATTTATAAATAATTTTTGAATTTCATGATAGAATTTACATCACGGTGAAATTATATATATATATATATATATATATATATATAATTTTAATATATTGTGTACATGTTGCTATGCGATTGTGCACACACCTAAGATTTCTAAATGTGATCCACGCATAATTTTTTTTTAACTCAGTATTAAGTCAATTAGATTTTATTTTTAGATTTTAAGAATTGAATTATAATATTCAAGTTTAAAAAAAAATTAAATACTAACGAAATATAATATTTAAGATTTAAAATTTAAGAAAAATTTAATTTAAAAATAATAATAATAAATCAAAACATAAAAACTCAAGCATGGACACGTATGTCAAGATAATAATATTATATATATATATATATATATATATATAGGGCTTTGATAGCCTACACACCTTATCTTGTACAACCATGTGCACCTGCTGAGGTGGTATAATCCTGATCACTGATCATATTACACATATTTTGATCAATGATGTGCAGGTGGCCACCTCAACAAGTGCCCATGGTTGTGCAGGATAAGGTGTGAAGGCTAACAGAACTCTATATATATATATATTAAATTAATAGGATAATTTTATTAAACTTTGATTTACCTAGTTAAATTATCTCAATCATAGC
>JBBUKS010000113.1:15799651-15812870 GCA_038050645.1 Hedychium gardnerianum
TTGCAGGGTGGAAGGGTTAGTTCGTACTGTAATTTTGGATGGAAATGCTGTAACATTCCTTCAGTTCTGCTTAGCTTTACCATTCATTGTTAATACGGCCGCCGTCAGTATCAAAACGAGGCCGTTTGTGAAGTTCTAGCAGTCACAAGCTACTTGCTATAAAAACCAGATATTCTACTGTTGAACCAATTGATAACCATCGGTTTTATAAAAAAAAATTATTATTCATCAAAATAAATTCAAAAAATGCCAAGTAACCAGATAATCAAACTTTCTGAAATTAATCAACCATCAATATAAATCCGAAAAGTGCCAAGTAATCCGATAATTACAATTGAACTTTCTGAATTCTTATCTGGCCATCCAATTAATTCTAGAGATAGAACAATTCGACCTCATAAATTGATCACTAGATAAATCTGAAAGTACGATTGACTCCTCGCCTAGCAGCTAACGTCTTATATTTTTCATCGGGAGAAAAATGCTCTACAGTACATCGTAGTTGAGATTCAAATCATGAATATTTGAAAAACTACTTAAAAGCCTTACTGTTGCACTATGCCCTGGATAATACTTGCTTTGTTTTTTTTATAACTTAGGTTTCCTATTTTTTTCTTATAACTCATGTTTCTAGTTCTTACAATCCGATTAATCTTAGAGGCAATTGATCCAATTTTATGAAAAATTTTCATCGATTCCCAAGGGTAAATTCAAGAAGCGCAAAAGCAAGGCGTCGGTAGTCGAGCCTCGCAGTCTTCGCCATCTCATAAGACCGGTCTAACACCAAATCAGTACTCTACTTATAAAGACAAACTTGTGAGCTTTTTCCATCCATGGGTATTAGCCCATGACCGCCACCTAAATTTTCAACTAAATTCATTTAATTTATCATCGTTGTGGCAGGGCGAAACGCTTGCCCCCAGCGCTCCCGTCAGTCCGTCCCAGGACCAACACGGAGGAGGTAAATCACGGGGGCTAGTTTAGCCAGCCCGAACAGTGACTAGTGCATAAGGGGGGCAGGAACCTGGTTACTAGTCAGGATTTGACCCCTATATCTCATTATAATAACACCTCATGCACTAGCCAACAGCTCATCCCGTGGAGATTAAAAAAAATAAAAATAATAATAATAATAAAAAAATAAAGCACTCGTAAACCTTCATTCAAACGATTTTAAATTTATCGCATTATAAAAAAAAATTCTATAATACATCGGGATCCGAACTAAAGCCTGACACCATCTTCGTCGTGTTGGTTGTGGAGTTCATGCACCACGGCTGTTCGTTGTGGCAATCAACACGGAGAAGGTAAATCACGGGTCACGACTGTTCATCACGCGGCACCAGGTGGAGTTATTAACAGCCTTCTTAAATAGATTTATTTCCCTTGAAATATTTATTTATTTATTTGAATTTCCTTTTTTTTTTTTGAAGAAGATTTAAATTTTAATAAAAGGGTTTTGTTTTTGACAATTATTGAAAATAATAAAAAAAAGAGATTGAGATAGATATTGTTCCACTTTAGTAGATGTGAATAAGAACATATCTACGCTGAGCTGATGTCAACCATTCCCCAGGCCGAAAGCTTCCGGATCTTACGTAATGGAATCTATATCTTCTATCGCCTATATATTATTTACTAAATAATACATACGGAAATATGCCTCATGGTTGCTTGACAAAATACGTTTGATGCTTATTAAAAGTTATGGAATTAAATTAATTATAATTTTAATTAATCCTATTAACAACAGTCTAATCTCCAAAATACCATTATAATTTAAGGGTTTAGTTCTTAATTAAATCTTAAGTAATCTCCCTCAAAGTGAGGTATCCACTTCCAAGCTGGAAGAATATTCCCATCTCAAGTGGTAGTTGACTCAATTATACGTCACCAAATTTTAAAAAAAAATTGGGGCCCCACTGCAAAAGTTTAATCATCACAATTTTTTTTTAGCTAAATATTCTCTATATTTACACCTTCCCTTTTTTTTTCTTAAGTTAATACACGACAAATTATAAATAAAAATTAAATAATATAATATTGTATTAGCATGAGTGTTTATAATTAACTCGTAAATTTTTATTCATATATTGATAAATTAAAATACATATCCTCACAAGTTTAATATTACATTACAATTACAAATCAACTCCCCTAAATAACTTATAATCTATCACTATCATATAAATTACTTATATTTTTCATATTATTTTTTATTTAAATATTATTTCATGCTCTTATACAAAGCTAATAATCTCATATTTAAAAAATAAATTCTCCCAAATTTCTGTTTTCGTATTGCTCACCGCCAACGGCTGATAAAATATATATTTTTTATAATATATTTATGAAGCTGGTTATGGAATAATATTAAAGATATATAAATAGATATCATATTTTTCTAAATTAAAAATCCTATTTTCTTTCTTATTTTCCATTATAAATACACCGCCGAAATTTGAGAAGAAACGAGGAGAAGACGAAGAATTCTACTTCTCCTAACTTCGAAATCGCTCACTTCGTCGCCGATTTGAACCCTAACCCTAGATTTAGCTCCTCCTCCTCCATCAGATCAGTAGCACAATGGGGATCGTTTCCCAGGACGCGATCACGCAGCTATCCCGGGTGGTAGACGGAGGTCTGTGTCTTTCCCCTTCTCTCTTCCTTAATCGTCTCGTTCGGATCTGGTTTTGACACTTGCACTGGTTGGGATTTTGCAGCGGAGGAGCCGTTGAAGGTTACATTTCAGGTTTGCACTTGTCTCGCTAGATCTGCGTAGATCCTTTGTTGGTTTCAATGGAATTTTACTGTCTGCGTTTGATCTATGTGTAGTTTTACTTCATCTCAAGCCTCTTAAACGAAATCCAGGAGTGTACTAACAGTTTTGCTAAGAAGAAATATACGAATTTTTATTTAAAAAATGAACCGTGGTGGACAGGAGAGGGAATTGCGCTTTTCATTCTGATAATTTTTCTTATTAGAGTAAGCTGCGAAGTAATTAGGACTTTTATCAGTTGATATCGACTGACTTGCGATTATTTAGATCTTTCATATGATAAAAAAGAAATCAAATTTTTGGATATTCTGGGCTGTAGCTTCTATTGTATCCTCAAAGGTGATGGCTTGAAATGGCACTCGTGTTAGATATTTTTCTTGCGAGTTTTCTCCTAGCATAGAAACGAGCCTAATTGCTTGTGAAGTTCTAAAGTGATGTAGTGTTACTTCCAAGGGGGTAACTGTTTCCATTAAGTTATAAAGTTTCTGCTTATGCAGAAAGGAGTTTTGCATGGAATCATGTATGTTCATGCTATTATATTTTAAAGTCTCTAGCTGTGTTTACTAATGGACGCGTGGAACATTCTCGCATGTTCTTTAAAGAGGCTCTGAGTAGGATGTTTGCATTTTTCTTTAAACAAAAAGTTACAGCACTTGTATGCATCGTGCAACTCTTCTATTTACTCAGATGTATTGGATGACAAAGTTCCTTTTCTCAACTGAGAATAAGTAACTTCTTGACATGTGCTGCATGAATTCATAAAACAAAACCATCAGATCCTACAATGCGAGAAGAAATTCCAGAGAAATGGAAAATATTGTTGCGCAATTCAGTTTCAAACCATGATCAACGACATTGAGAGCAAGCTGAATTATCCTTTAATTGTTATCCTCTTAATGATGGAAATCCATATTTCCTGATGCCCTTATTCATAAATTCTTCAACTTTTTCTTCCTTTGGTAGTGTTTTTATTTGGCAGTGGTACAATTTTTTAATTTTTCTTCCATAAGATCATGACTCTTGCATTTTTCAATTTGCAGAATGTGCATCAAGGGTATCCAAATGAAACCCTGGAACGCTTTCTTAAAGCCAGAGAGTTGAGTGTTCCTAAAGCACAGAAGATGGTATTCAGTATAATGGCTGCATGCATATTTATCCTCTTTTATCTGCTCAAGTAAAAACAACCTTTTGTCAGTTTTGAATTTCGAGATGTCCACTTCTATTGCAGCTGGTAGATTCTTTAAGCTGGAGAATCCAAAATCATATCGATGACATTCTGTCTGTAAGTTTCTCACATGCCACACTCATGATTCCTACAGGATGAAATAAATGGTTTCTAGGAGAACAACAAGAGCCTTTCATTCTGGAAGGTTCATATAAGAAAGCATTCAAATGCCAACTGCACTAAATTAAATATGCCGCTGTGAAAATGATCCCATTCTGTAATGATTTTTCATTACTGTGCAGAAACCTATAACTCCAGATGATTTGTACAGAGGGATTCGTGATTCACAGCTTATAGGGATGCCAGGATACACTAAGGAGGTAATGCTCATTTTCTGTGACTACATTTTTTTATTATTGGTTTCATTTATCCATACTAACTACTGTTATCTTAGTTAATTGTTGTTCATCTCTGCCAAAGTCAGTTACAAATCCATCTCTCCTTGCACACGTTGTGCCTTCCTAGTGATTAATCTTTTTTACTATTGGATGCTGGACTAATTACCCACCTATTAATGACTTTTTTCAAGCACTCTTGTGTTTGTTTATCTTTTTCTTTCAATAATTGAAAACCTTGTTTAATGTCATTCTTTAGTTTCTTAGGCATTTTTATTTAAGGTTAATTGTTTCTGTATATCAAAGAATTGCAAGAATGCAAGTCCAGCACTTGAAGAACATCGTAATAGAAAGAGTCAAGCCAAATGTTTTCCCGCATTTTTGTTGTCATTTTGAGATTGTAAAAGTGTAAGCCTCTGTATTTAGCAAAACAGAGTCTGCTAAAAATATTTTGGTGCTTAATTTTTTTTTGGATGAGTTGTCTATCTTTAGTTTGTAACATGTGTCATTGCAATTTAGAGGCAGCTCCTTCACCATGAGGTGTCTACTTAGGGAGGCTAATGCTATTCGAAAGGATAATGAAGGGATAAAATCTGTAGATGCATTACATTTTTTTCTCTCCATTTTGTTTCCTTAGTTTGAATGCCTGCGAGTGGATAGAACATCATTTTTTTTTGTCTTTATTTTTTTATAAAGGGGAAACTTTATCAAATAGGTTTAGTTTTGGATTACAAGTCAATGCTAAAAACTGTATTTATTTGCACATTGAGTAGTATTAATTAAGAGTCACTACAATACTGTGTGTTCTATTCACGGTATAAAGAATAAGTTTAAATCCATCTAATATATTTTTTCCTTTGACTTTGCGATGTTCCTTGTCTTCTGTTGCTTCATTCATTAGCTACTTGGTAATTGCATTGTCATAAACTGAGGTGGAGATAAAATACATTGTGGAGACATCCTGGGAAAAGTGGTTTTGCTGTAGTTCTCTTATTTGTATAATGATGCTTTCCTAATTTTATTATTATCTTCCTGTTGAACAGGGTCATCCTGTTTTTGCAATAGGAGTTGGCCTTAGCACATATGATAAAGCATCAGTAAGTTCTTTAAAACGCTTTTGTTGCAATCATTTTTTGGTTAATTGCTTCATAATCTTCACAGTAGAATAGAGGCAGGGAGGTGGATCTCTATAATTTTAGCTCTAAAATGAATGATGAACATGAATTGTTAAAGATGATCATTCTCCACTGATACTTATGTTTTGAAACTAAAATGGCAACATCAACCCAACACACCGACCGAAGTGTAGAATTAGCAGGCAGATAAAGAAAATAAATCCAGTTATTGTTTTACTTCCTATTTCGACAAGTATATTATTTGGAAGAAACACAATTGAATATTTACTCCCTATAAGAGCGGACCTCAAGATGCAGAAAAAGGGGAGAATTCTGGGAATTCCATAGCTTTCTTTAGCTTGGAATCGGAAGGAACACCAGAATCAAAAGCTTTACTTATGTGCACTTTGCTCTTGCTAGGTGAATTTCAGTATATGAATATGTTAGCCGAGCTATGCGTATTTCGGCTGAACCACTCCAAATCTCGGACAAACTACCCCTACTTTGGCCAAGTTTCATACACTTCCACCAGGTAGGAGCTTAAGACAACCTAAACCAAAGTGGAAGATGCATGCACAATCTGCATGCCTCCTTGATCGAATAGTAGTTTGAGGTTCCTTTTTTTTCTCTCAAGATTTTTCATTGATCATGATATATATATATATATATATATATATCATGATCAATGAAAAATCTGGGTAGAAAATAAGTGGAACTCATTCACCTTCCACAACCTCCCTTCATTTGCTCCTTTCATGCAAACAAAAATGGGTTCCCCCTCCCTGCGTTGCTCCTATTTCCATTTTTGTCACCGTTGTCTAATTGTTGCCTCTTGTTGGCCTCTGATGCTATCACTCGATGGAAGGAGTTGTTGGTTGTGTTGACTCTGTAACCATGCCGGGTCTATGGAAAATTAGATAGGCGTGTTGGATGGTATGGCATTAGTTGGTGGTGATTTGGGGCAATGAAGCCATTGGTTGCTATTTGAGCACACTGCTGCCTATACCATCTACCAAGATCAAGATTGGAGAAGAAATAAGAGTAATAAAAAATTATTTTTCTCGTATCATACCAAACATTAAAAAATACTTGATTTTCTTATGAATGTTTTCCTAAAAATAATATTTTACACTAATATAATATTTTACCCTAAAACGTTCCAATTCTATATTACAAATACAATCGTTCTGACTATTCATGTAATTCCCATGTAGGTTCATTACTATGTGCAATCACATATTCAAATGAATGAGTATCGCGATCGTGTCATCTTGGTGAGCTGTTATTTTATTCGACTGTTTTAAAATCCCTCTATCCTACTCTTGTTCACTTACTTTTTTTCTCTCGTAGCCTGCTGCAAGTAAGAAGTACGGGCGGCATATTGGGACGTGTGTGAAAGTTTTGGATATGACTGGTTTAAAGCTTTCAGCTTTGAGTCAAATAAAGGTATTTTTCTCTTCTCTTGCATTATTTTTGTTTATTTGTTTCAGGCCAAATCTGGGTTTTTTATGACAATTATCCTCTTTACTAAATGTGAAATACAATTATGCTAGGGAACTTGGGGAATACTTGGGATTAAACTCCTTAACTTATAACGATTTTTTAAGTTCATAAAAATAACTATTATATTCTCTATAAATTTTCAAAAAATAATTGTTACTTTACTATTTCATCCTTTAGACAACATTTAGATTGCCCATATAGAGTAATCATGTCAGATTCTCTAGACATGTCGTTTGGTTTGCACGGGCAAATTGGCTGATCAGTTTGGGCAAACCAGATTTGCTTATCAGTTGGACGTGCTAGATTTTGAATGGGCCAGCTTAGCTGATCAGTCTAGACATATTAGATTGGTCGATCAGTTTGGATGTGTCAGTTGGGTCAAACAATCTGGTTAAATCAGTTGGATCAAATGGTCCGATCTACTTGAGTCAAATGGTTCAGTTGGGCTGATCAATCGATACAGCCAATGAGGGCCAGATGTGTTGATCGGGCTACTCAGGTGAACCAACCGGATCACCTAGTTATGAGTTTATGACAGACACAGCAGCACATCATTGAATTTTTAGGTTATTGGATTATGGGAACTCTTCCAAGTGCAAAGAAGAACGAACATAGCCTATAATATCCCAAAACTGTAAACAGTATATTAACTGCTTAGTGCTTGAAGTAGATATTTTGTTACTAATTAACAGTTTAACACACATCTTCCACCTTACATTGTTTGTTTATTTGCTTACAGTTACTAACCACCGTATTCACTATTGACGACCTACATTATCCGGAGAAGACGGAGACTTATTATATCGTTAATGCTCCATATATATTCTCGGCGTGTTGGAAGGTAAAACATCAAAGATATCTTTGTTCAGAATACTATATATCTCTATCTCTTCCTCATAACAAAAAGACATTTTTATTTACCTCCTATACCTTAACTGCATATTTGAATTCTTTTGAATTGTTAGGTGGTGAAGCCTCTATTGCAAGAAAGAACCAGAAGGAAAGTGAAGGTGTTGCAAGGCTGTGGCAGAGATGAGTTGCTGAAGGTAAGAAAAGGTTCGATTATATCGAATGATTGGTCGGGTTTGGTCAGACTTCAGATGGGAAAGTCCATGTTTTTTTTTACTGTCAATGCAGATAATGGACTATGCATCTCTACCCCATTTCTGCACAAGAGAGGGTTCCGGCTCATCGCGGCGTTCGTCTTCCGGTCCCGACGACTGCTTCTCCCTAGACCATCCCTTCCACCAACAGCTCTACGACTACATCAAGCAGCAAGCCACAACGGACAACCTAGTCCCACCATCAAAGCAAGGGTCTTTTCATGTAGACGTGCCCGAGCCAGACCCAGAAGGGATACAGATCGTCAAGACCATCGAGACGGAGCTGCACAAGATCGGTGACCGCCGGAATGGGCTCAGTCACTCCCTGAGCGGCCTCGAGATTGATGGCGCATGAAATTGCCCATGGCGAAGAGTATCTCGATTTGTATGTTCATAGCCCGCGTATGACCCAGGTTATTTTTTGGGTATTGATAAAGCACGAGCTCATGCGTTCCTTCGATAACGAGTCTCTAAAGTTCCAGCCATGTAAAGAGGGAGCAAGTTGGAGATGATCATGTAACTTCTCTTGGTCGAGCCCGTCTTGTTCCGTTCGGTCATATGAATGAAGCAAGGATGAAATTAGAAAAATAATAATAATAATAATTACCCATACGCTGGAAAGTGTTCAATAGAACATAGAGAGATGAGAGCAAAAAAAAAAGGAGGGGGATCAGCTGCAAGTGGAAGAGAGACCATTTTTGCACATCGCCCCCTATTTTATTTCATAATTACAAAACTTAAACAGGCTTTATGAGTGGGTAATCTTTCAATTTGGCGTTCGTATGGCCCAAATAAAAGCAGCGGAGAACAGTCTGAAACAGAGAGAGTATGAGCGGCACGAGGATGCTGGCTTTGGGAATTCCCATCCCCCAGCGCGATTCCTTTCGCCTCCTCCCTCGTCCATCTCTCGTTCATCTCTCGGCGGCGGCGGCGGTGGCGGCGGCGGCAGCAGCAGCAGGAAACTACGTCCGAGATACCGCCGTATACTTCTTCGGAGTAAGATTTTTCTGCCCTTTTTCTTTGTACATTTTACATTGAGGTGCTTTGTTGATTGGCGTGTTGAACAGCTTATCGTGTGTCTGCCAAAATGCCTAGCCAGTTTAACTTGAAAATGCCACCTTGTGTGTTTGGCATAATTTTTGTCGATCGTTGATTTTATTAAATTTAGAAAATAAAAATCCCTTCGCATCTAAACTTATAAGAAAATTTTAAGGATAAATAGTCCAAATCAAATGACAAGATCAATTCTCAAACGATTCTTCAACGTTCCAAAGCTTCACTCCTCCCAGGGATTGTCCGATTTTAATTTTTGGATTTCCAATCAAACCCTAGGTTGAATTGACATCTACTGTTCCCTGGAAACGCATCCTAAACCACTCCTCTCAGGAGAGATTATCTGTTGTCACATCAGGTCTTCAAAAGTATTTGTAACTAAGAATAAAACTAGTTTTTCAAAAATATTTGTAACTGAGAATAAATTTTTCAAACCCACGTACATTGAAAGAACATACTCACCCTAAGAGAATGCAATATTTTAGCAAAATTAATTGTGTCCTTAGAGTCCAAGCATACATATTATTCTTTTGTCTTTTATCATTTTTAGTAATTAAATTTCAAATTTTTAAGATTTGAATTTTTGAGATTTGAATTACTCAAATAATTTTTAAGATGATCTTGATTAAATCAGTGATTTATTAATTTATTAAATACTTAGATAATTCAGATTTCTAAATTAAATTGATTATTTAGATTAAGCATCCCAATCTTAAGTTTTTATTAATTGAATTCGGATTGATTAATTTACCTAAATTTGAGTAATTTAACTTAGTTTTGTCTTTGTTTATTAATTAAGTTTGAATTTAATTAAGTTAAAATCATTTAATTAAGATTAACATTATTTATTAAGTTTACGTTACAAGTTAAGTTTAATAATTATTAAGTAGAGTTTTTTAATTAAGTTTACTTATTAAGAATGTACGTTTAATTATTAAGATTAAGTGAATAAATTAATTGTTTAGAATTTAATTCAATTTTGGATTTAATTTAAGTTAATTATTTAGTTTAGTATTAATTAAATTTGATCAATTAAATGAATTTTGGATTAATTAATTAAAGTAGAATTATTAAGTTTATTTTGAATTAATTAAGTTTGATTAATTTATTTTGAATTAATTAAGTTAGATTTAATTTATTAAATTAAATTAATTAAATGAATTTCGGATCAATTAATTGAGTTTGAATTAATTAAGTTTTGATCAACTTATTTAAGATTAATTATTAAATTTGAATTAAGTTAAAATCTAAATTAATTGATTAAAATTTTAATTTGGAAATTAAGTTAATTTTGATTAGATGGATTGATTAATTAGATTAATTAGTTTTATTTGGAATTAATTACGTAAGATTTTAAATTAAGTTTGGATTAATTAATTAGTTCTAGATCCAAAACAGGGGAGCTTTATAGTTGTGGTGAGAGAGTTAACAATTTATTTAAATATTTTAATATGATTGTTTGATTTTGTATTAGATTCAAACTTAATTTTGGGTTCTACAAGTTGATATTTTTAGTATAATTTAGGCTATGGTGAATCACAAGAATATTATTAAAATAACCACGTGCTTAAGAAAAAACTTTATCAAAATAATCACTCATAGGATGTAGTACTAAATTTTTGTCTAACTAGCTCATGTTTAACTGGTGTATCTTCAGCTATATCCATTAAGTTGATTGCACCAGGTAAATCACATATGATTTAACCTAGGCATGCTTTTAACAGAGTTTTTCTAGTCTATTATCATCTCAATCATTTTCGATGTTAGGTTGTCAAAATTAATATAATCATGCCTTTAACCATTCTAAATTAAGAAACAAATGAAATAAATTAAGCATGCAAATAAAAAATAGTAAATCATACAAACATGCAAGATTCATTTAATAACAAACACAATTTTTCTATTGGCTCCCTCTGGATCATAACCTTGATAAGATCTATCTAGATAGTGAATATGATCCTTGGAGATCCAATACTCGTTTGGTCCAACTTGATTAATCAAGTTTTATTTGAGGATCCATGCTTGAAATTGATTTTTAGCAATTCAATTTACAATGAACCGGAATAATTTAAATCAATTTTTAGGTTTGTATTCGAGTCCAATTCGATTGTAAACGACTCTTTGTTTTCTAATTATCGTATTAAGACACTTGGACCCCGAAGTGAATTGTTCCAATAATTCTCTAAGTTCTTTGACTTGAACTTTGAAAGTGAAATTTTCTTCCTCCAGCTATTGGAATTGAGTTGAAGTTCCATTTTGCTAAGGGAGAGTCTATTTCATTTTTGGATTCGTTTGAAACGCACACATATCTACGGCTTATCTCGGACTTAGCTTCAGATTCAAATACGGACTCAGATTCGGGCTTGATCTCGACCACTTGTTATCGCACCAATAATGCCAACAAAAACTCGCTTGAGCTTATTCTTCGTCGTTCGACTCTTCCGAAGACATGGACTATTCTTAGTCGATCGGTGATTTTTATTAAATTTTAGCAATTGAATTTAGAAAATAAGGATAAATAGTCCAAATCAAATGACAAGCTTAATTCTCAAACTGTTCTTCAACGTTCCAAAGCTTCACTCTACCGAACATTACATATATGTAGATAATGCATGCACACGAATTGACACAACCTCAATCACATACACCAACACACACTATATAGAAAGGCAACATCATCTAGAAGCATGAGTAAATACAAAATTCTTATGCATGTTTTGCAGGCCGTTCACAATTTGCAGAACACCGGAAATGGCAGCTTCTATTTTCCTTTTCCGTCGAAGAACCAGTTAAAATGCCACGTTAATTTTCACGTCGCTTAGATTTTCTGTACCAAATAAAACAAAGTAGGAGAAACAGTAGGCCGATGAGAATAACGACAACTGCCACCATCGGTAAAAGTAGCCAGCGTGGAAACATGAGCACCGAGCGGGAGAGGGCAGCGAGCACAAGGAGCACCGCCGAGAAGCCCATCACCGTCTCTTGCACCATCGGGAGTTCGGAGCCGGGGTGGTTCCGGCTCCAGCAGTAATAGAATATGAGGCCGATGATGATGACGGCGCTAACCAATGAGAGGAGGGGTTCGATGGCGTAGAGGATGACCCCGTCGGGGTCGATCGAGTGGGGGCTCGTCGCGATAAGAGTGAAGGAGATGGTGAGGAAGGCGGGTATGAGATCGTGGAGCTTGAAGCCCCTCTCGACTAAGGCTTGGAGTACTGTTGACTCGGTGGGGATGTCAATGACTCGGTGGGGTACAGGAGGATTATTCAGGTGGACGGGCGGCGGCGGAGTAATTCCGGCCGGGATGTCGATGATCAGGTGGCCTATAGGCGGAGTACTGTTCGTGGGGACGAACGGCGGCAGAGTTCGGGTGGGGAGGTCGATGACTTGGAGGCCTATAGGAGGCAAACTGTTCATGGGGACGGACGGCGGTGGAGTTCGGGTGGCGACGTCGATGAGTCGGTGGTCTATAGGACTGTTCATGGGCACGGACGGCGGTAGAGTTGGGGAGCAGCTGGTCATGTCCGATGACCGAGGGATCGGAGCTAGTGGAGACGTGAAAGGAAGAGGAGAGGAATAATTTTGAAAGAATTGAGCTCGTTCACCTATCCTTTTTATAGCTGATCAGTCCCGTAGATCCTCCACCGTATAATAATTTCGAGGTTTAGGGATTAAATCCTGATTATTAATTAGATTTCTGTTTCCTCATGTATTAGTTACTGTTCGGGCTGGCTAGACTAGTCCTCGTGATTTACCTCCTCCGTATTGGTCCTGAGACGGACTGGCGGGGGCGCTGGGGGCGAACGTTTCACTGTTTTACCACAATGTAATACGGCGTGTAATGCATAAATAATAATTAAAAAATTTAAGATTCGAAATTCAATTATTACATGCTACAGAAATTTCTCTCGGCCGGTTAATTAAAAGAGCATTGAAATTTCTCTCGTATTTCCTTCTACGTTGCTCTCGTATTTGTAACACGATAAATTTCTCTTATATTTGCTTCTATCTTGATAAATTGGATTTCTGGGAAATTTTCCTTGCTTGCTCTTGTATTTCCTTTCATCTTGCTCTCGTACCTAAATCTTATGGGAAATTTCTACTTG
>JBBUKS010000113.1:15818549-15837177 GCA_038050645.1 Hedychium gardnerianum
GAAGTCCAGATGGATCAAGAGGACCTGACATCTGGCAGGGATTCAATAGGTCTGGAGGATCTAATATCGTATCAAGTGAAAGACCTGGAAGGGTGATCCAATGTTGAGCAAAGTCCAAACAGGTCTGGAGGACCCGATGTTTGGAAGGTGAGTTGAGGTAAGCACCTGAAGTTAGTGCAGTGAGATCGTGTCCCAATGGGATAAATCTTAGGCACTGATCTAACTAAAGAAACTAACGGAGATTTCTAAATTGAGATCAGGATAGTCCGAACTATCATATTTATGCATACTTATATTGGTCTAACATCTATTTTGCAGGACTTCTATTATTATTGTCTATGCTAAATCTGTTTTACAGATGAACACAAAAGTATGATTTAAAGTAGATTCGGTCGACTGAAAAAGATGTTCAGTTGATCGATCAAGCCTACGTGAAAAAGATCAAATTCAGTTCGACAGAAATAGAATTCACTAGGATCAATCGACCGAACAAAAAATACAATAAATAGCTATCAGATCGAATCAACACAAAAAAGGTAAACACAGGGATCAGTCGACTAATCAGCTGGATTAGTCGACTGATCAGCATGATTTTCGGGATCGAACGGATTGCATCAGAGCAAAGAAAGAAAGACGCAGGTTCAATCGACGGATAGGAGGATCAGTCGATTGAAAGGATCAGTCGACTGATTAGTTTTTCAGTTGACGGAACGCAACCTATAAAAGAAGCCCTCGAGGACCGAGTCGAAGACAACTTTTCTCGATGCTTCATTCCATTCCGGCTACTGTTGTTCATGCAAGCTACTACATCGAGAAGCAATCCAACAACCTACACTGAAGTTTATACTCTTGTTGTCGGTATATTAATTTCGTACTTGCATATTACTTGTAATCTGCATACTTGTACTATCTTGCTTCCTCGAAAGAACTATTTTAGTGGATTAACCCAACAATACGATCCAAAGGGTCGTGGGTTCTTGGAGTAGGAGTCGGCTGAGCTCCGAACCAAGTGAAAAAGGAGTGTGCCTTTTGTTTTTATTTTTCGCTGCTACTTTGAGCTAGGTAAGAAAAGAAAAGATTTTCAAACGAGATTCACCCCCCCCCTCTCTCTCTCTCATCTCCAATAATCCAACAACCCTCACTTTTCCAACATTTGCATCAGATCATGTCAACTCAAATGCAAGTAAGCAGCGCAGAGATGTTACTATCACTGAACTACTGAAATCAGAACTTGCACGCCAAACCATGAAGCTTTCACAACCTGCATAGCACATGGTTGGTTCTTCTGTGGTTGCTAACACAAATAGGAGGCCTCTCCATATCATTGATGCACTGGAGTTAGTCAAGGTAGCCTCTCCAGCTAAGCAAAACAAATACAAATCACCAATGAAGTGTAAGGAGTTACAAGATGGCATAGTGCAATTTCCTATGGCACAATATCAGTCAACCCAAAAATATCAACCCTCAAAGCATTGTTGGGAGTGACAATCCTCTTCATGAGATAGATTCCAGATGCATAGGTAAGCATCCCTTCTTCATAACTGATCATACCCATAACAATCATAATAAAGAGGGCAGCACATCCACTGATAACCTATTAGCAGTAGCTTTAAAATCTCAGACCTTATTGCAAGATCAAGATCAACTTCTCGAAGCCCCCTCTCAGGACATGGAGCATAGTCAGAATGTTGGTCGTGTGGCACAATACTGTGAGTAAATTAGAATACAGAGTTACTACCAGGTCAGTGTCAGCTTGATTATGGTACCAGACCTAATTCAATCTCAATGCTAGAGGAAATCAAAGATCATATGGTCCTAGTACAAAATTTAGTGAAGAAATCCAATTGCTTACAGAGTCAAGGTGTGCAAACATTACAAGCACATGTGGACCTGCACTTTGATCAAAAGCTGGAACAAGATAAAAGAATAGATAGGGCCACGCACTTGCTCAGCCAACCTCAACAAAATTACCCCATACAGTCAAATCACATCATGCAAACCTAATGCAGTGAACAAGATATAGGAATAGATAGAGCCAAACACTTGCAATCCAACCTCAACAGAATTGCCCCAAACAGTCAAATCACATAATGCAGGATCAAAATTGGACTATACAGACAAGATCTAAATCAGCAAGAAAGAAGGCTGCTGTTGGACACAGTCAATTAGAGCAGATAATCATAGCCATAGAACCAGAATTGGCCAAATAGACCATCACAGCCCCTCCAACAATTGTGTATCATCAGAGTTTGCATGCCAGCAAGAAACAATTAGGATCTAGAGAGGATGAGTTAACTACTAAGCAAAACCAACAAGCAGACATTATCCTAGAAATCAAACACACTGAACATACAACTCCCAAATATCAAAATAGGAACACAATCGACCATTAACAAGAAGGATAGTATGGAGGAGGGAGTTGACACACATTTGGTTAGTAATTAACATGAAGGATGGTATGGAAGAAAGAGCCAATGTCAAACCACATACACTTACGGTCCCGATTGTCTACATCATCATGAAGATAGCCTTATAGAACATAAGAGGCCTCAATCGTGGCCTCAAATAGAAAGAGGTTGGAGACTTATTTCAAAAGCATGGGTTAGCAATAATGGGAGTTATGGAAACCAAAATGACAAAACAGGCTTTCCAGGAAATGCATCTAAAGAAGTTCCAACACTTAGAGATGCAATACCACATTAATATCAACACATAAAGAAGCAGACTGTTGGTTATGTGGGATCCACAAAAGATTCATTTGGAGACATCTGAATGACATGAGCAATATGTGCATACACACATCATATGTAAAATGAATCAAAAAAATATACAGTAACCTTCATTTATGGCCAACTCTCCATCACTAGCAAAAAGAAGTTATGGGAGGGACTAAATCTCATTGGAAGTGACCTTGAACTACCATGGCTGCTGATAGGGGATTTTAATTCCATTCTATCTAGTAATAAACAAGGTGGAGTTCCAGTTACACCTTACCAAGTCAAGGATTTTCAGGAGTTTGCATTGTTAAATGCCTTGGAAGACCTTCCACAAACAAATTGCACTTACATTTGGTCCAATGGAATAATATTTTGCAAGCTTGACAGAGCTATGGTAAACAAATCTTGGCTGGAGTAGGACATGAGAAGCATACCAGAGTTCCTCACCCGAGGGCACACAATTGATCACACACCTTGTGCGGTAACAATTATGGGAGAAGCAGAACACATCAAAAAGTCATTCAAATTTTACAACTTGTGGATCACACATGAGAATTTCAACACAATGGTGGATAGATTTTGGGAGGCAGGACATGGATATCAAGGCATGACTCAATATAGGCTGAAGCAAAAATTAAAGCATTTGAAAATTGAATTCAGGCAGCTTAATCACCTACATTTCCAACATATAAAGGAAAGGGCACATCGGGCATGGAAGCAATGACACCACCCACATTCAGTAGGCTTAATAATGGGAGCATTTGAAAGCGATTACAAACAAGCCTAAAAGTTAGCAACACAACTCAGTCAAGTTGATTACACATTTTGTGCACAAAGAGTTAAATATAGGTACTTCAAAGAGGTGGACCAGAACACCACATACTTCCATGCCCTTATGAAGAGAACTAATAGAAGAAGAGAAATAGTGGTGCTTCAAAAGAGGGAGAGGGACAACACAGCCAACATGGGGGAAATAGTGGATGAATTCATGACAGCTTTCTAAGAAATACTTGGCACCAACACTCAAAGGAGTCCTCTTCAATTGAACTATCTATCTTTTGGTAGATCTCTCTCTTCAAATCAAAAGGATGCTCTTAAAGAGCCAACGGAAGATGAAATCAAGCATGCACTTTTTAGTATTAGAGATCAAAGGATCTTGATGTTATGGATCAAAAAAATTTAACCACACATGGGACACCATCAAAACAGACTCTTTAGCAGCTGTATGGGAATTTTTCAGGAATGACAAACTACTCAAGCAACGGAATCACCCCCTCATCTCCCTAGTGTCCAAATCCACCCATGTAAGTAAAGTAATAGACTACAGGCTCATTTCATGTTGTCTGGTGTTCTACAAGGTTATTTCCAAGCTCTTGACAACAAAGCTAGCAGGAATAGCAAAGCACATCTTCCATTTTGCCCAAACTGATTATGTGAAAGGCCGAAACATAATAGATAACATTCACCTTGCACAAGAACTACTGCAAGTACACTAGGAAGAGAATCTCTCTAAGATGCAGACTTAATGTGGACCTTCAGAAAGCTTTTAACACAATGCATTGGGACTTCCTTATGGATGTGCTTGGTGGGCAAAGCCTAGTTGATAAAGTCTCTATTATAAGGGATAGAATGTTATTGGATGTCCATATTGTCACTACATTGTAGAGTCAATGAGAAAATCTATAGCCTATGCTGCAAATTCATATGGACAACCAAGCACCCTCCAATTGCTTGGTCTGAAATGTGCAAGCCCAAAGATGAAGGAGGATTGGGGTTTAGGGATTTAAAGGCTTGGAATATGATGCTATTATCAAAATTATTATGGCATATACAAGACAAACAAGATGCCCTTTGGATCAAATGGGTGCATTACACATATCTACGAACCACAGACATATGGAATTGGCAAGAAAAGCCACTAACTCCCTACTTATCAAAAAATTAACATAAATATAGTATCATCAGTTGGTTCTATAGAGATGGCACAACAGAAGTTAACAGAGTGGTTCAATTTGTATCACCGGCACCATAGAGGCATCAACCAGGCATATGACTTTTTTTCTAGATACTGGAGCTTACAAACCTTGGGTAGGGACAGTATGAAAGAAATACTCACAGTCTAGTCACACATTCACTCTATGGTTACTAGAACAATGGAGGTTACCTACCAGGGACCGGTTAGAGTACCTAGAGGCCACATATAGAGTCCACATATTTTGTGGGGCAGAGGAGGAGACATAGGAGTATTTTTTTTTCCAGATGCCCACTAGTGCATTAGCTCTAGGACTATATTTAGGGATAAGGTATTATTGACTACATATGACCCCGGAGATGACTACATACAGGAGGATGTTATGGGTTTTCATGCATTAGTATAGAGGCACTAGTAGGTTAATGAAGGCCCAACACCTTGTTATGTCCGCCATGATTCATCATGTATGGCAGACAAGGAACCATAACAGGTTTGAGGGAGGGAAACTTGATGTAGAGTTCCTATTCAGGAAGGTAGAAACTTATGTATATAGAATCTTGGATATTTGCTCAGATTTGATACTCTTTCAGTCCTGAGTCCATATCCTGGGTTATTTGTAAAAAAAAATTTACATACCTCTTCAGATGTAAGTTGATATCATGGATCAACCTTATAGTCTTGAAAGTTGATATTTTGACATAGTGTCACTCTTAGCACTATTTTAGCTTTTGGTGTTTTGTATAGAGGATTTTGGGCACTTGCTCAAACTAGATACTTCATCAGTTCTGAGTAGTTATCCCAGGTCCTACCTCTATTTTGGTACTTCTTTTCCACAAAATCTTCCCAAAGTCTCCACATCATATGGTCTGACACCATTGTCGTGCCTATTGAGTTGTATACATTTTGCACTTTGACATTTTGATATAGCATGTAGACTAGTGTTAGTACTTGGTGCAGACTTAGTTTGTAGATAGGACCCTAGATGGTCACTCAACCTAGATACTTCATTTGATTTGAGGGGCCATTCATGGTCACATCGTGTATATTGATACCTCATGCATATAAGGTTTACATACGATATGCATTTGATGGTACATTTTGATATAGTCATAGGGACATAGCATAGGTATAGAGACATTTTGACATAGCATATGAATAGAGACATTTTGGAGAAGAAAATGGTATAGAGACATAGCATATGTATATGATATACAAATATATATGCATGTTGTTTTCCTTCTTGAGGATATGAGCTGATAAGACATGTGTAGAGGAGGATTGGAGGGGAGGGCAGTTTGGTAGGAGTTGGGCATTGACGGGAGCCAGAGTTGTGATACGAGCTGGATAGTACATATTGGACACACATGAGGAGGAGGATGTAGGAGGCCAACGCTCATTCGCTACAAGAGGATGGACATGGGCTGATTACACATGGGTAGACCTACATTGTTGGGGGGAGCTGATGGATTATGTGCATCATAAAAGGAAACTACACTAGTCATAGGAGGAGACTATAGATCAGAGAGGGACGAGTCAGCTAGACATACATTCATGGTGCTAGTAGAGTGCAATGGATCAGGCAGCTTGCTACATCATTCATGACTCATGATGGGGGAGGGGTTGAGATAGGATGATGGATGGGGAGCATTGGACATATCACCTTAGTGGAGGAGGGTGGATGGGATACATATATGAGAGAGTGGAGGAGCCATAGGTGGAAGGAGCATGTTCTCTCTAGAGATTAGTGTGAACTGGAGAGTAGGTGTACGCTGCTTGCTTCATGGGAGGAGGCTACATCAGCCATCGGAGGGACCACATATGAGATATTTGGGGAGCGGAGGAGGAATCTGGAGCTCATTCTATCCAGACTGATGGATACATAACGCCTATGCACCGAAGGATCAGTATTATTTGGGGTTCAACTAGAGGCTGCACACATCTTAAGAGGAGGCTACATCTGTAGCAGGAGTGGGATGGAGCCACTTACATGGCTCTAGCAGGTTGCGGTATGATGACATTTTGGATGGTGAGTGTTTGACTGTGAGGTTGGTATTTATGTGAGGGTTAATATGCATAAGAGTACAAGCACATGTATATGGTTTCATATACCTAGGATATCTACTCAGATTTGATACTTCATCAGAAATGAATAGCTACCCTAAGACACATGTATGTTTCATATATTTTGATGATATATATTTATCTTTCATAAAAAAAAGATAATTCCTAGATAATTCAAAAACATTTATTATCATATTGAGTTTTTGATTAAGTACATACCGTTCACAACTTCTCTCAATTATTATGCTTAATTTTAGAAGAATATGGATTAACTTCTAAAATATTTTTAATATCATTTGATAATGCTAATTCTAATACTACAAGTATTGGTGAACTAAAATTTATATGTTAGTCTGTTATTGGTAGTTTATGTTTTCATATTCGCTACAGATGTCATATTTAAATTTATGTGTTTAAGATGAATTAAAAAATTTAGAAAAAAATTAAGCCAAATAAAATTGTTATTTCTTATTTATGGTCGCATCTTAATATAATGAAATAATATGGTAGATTTTATAATATTAATAGAATAAGATCTAAAATTTTTATACGTGATATACCAATACATTAAAATTCAACATATTAATTATTACGAGATTCATTTCAATATAAATAATTATTATAGTTATTTTTTTGCACAAAATACTAATAATACTAATGTATATTTATTTTTACACGTCATATATGTATTAATATTTGTGAAAATTTAAAAGTATTTAATAATGCAACCGAATAAATTTTTCGTGTTTATTATTTTACTTCTTATTTAGTTATGATGAATTTTTGTAGTATAATTTTAATTTTAAATGAATATATTATGAATGAATTTTTATTTTCTTACGTATTAGTAATGAAAACAAAATAAGAAAAATATTTTATCATATTCCTGATATTTATCTAATTGCATTTGCTTTAAATCATAGAGTTAAATTAAATATTTTACATGAAATATTAATTATGTATTGTGAAAAATTCTTATTCTCTTTATCTTGCTAATATTATATAAAATATTAGAAATAATTTATATAATATTTATAAAGATTATAGTTTAAAATATAAATTAGAAACTAATATATTCGGAAAATAAAATATTAGTAGCAGTAGTAATTTAAAATTTACAAAAATATAACTTTTATTAAGAAAATGGATTACATCTACGAGGATTCTCAAGTTTTACACAGGAATTTAAAAATTATTTTACAACTTCTTTTGATTTTAGTGATATAGATAATGAGCCAGATTTTAATATTTTACAGTGGTGATCATAGATACTCAAAGTTTTCTCATCCTCTCCATCATAATAAAAGAAATTTTAGTTTGTCTAATGTCAATTATTGCTGTAAAACATATGCTTAATTCCGGAGTTAATATATTGGATGAACGATGATCTATTTTATTTTCTGACTCTTTGGAAGCACAAATATTACTTGACGATTAGAAGAGAATTGCAAAAAAAAATATATAAGAAATGCAACTTTTAGATAATGTGATAAAAAACTTTAATATCGAAAAAATTAAATAATAAGAATATGAAATGGAAGTGAGTAATAACTTCCTAAGATTAAAAAGATAAATAAATTATATGAGTTTTGATATTCCTATACCTTAAAAAAAAACATAAACAGTTTAAATAAGTATAATTTTTTTTTATATTTGTATAATTTATGATTTTTTAAATAATAAAATAATAATTTTAAAACGTGAATCGTGAATCCAATCATAATTTATGATTTTGAATCATAAATTATAATTATCTTGGATGATTAAATTTAAAAATTAATATTTTAAAAGAAAATTATTGATTGCGAATCATTGAATCGGGATCGGATCTGGGTCTAGGTGAAAGTTCAGGTTTAACGGAAGGGAGGATTTGCGCCGTTAGATGCCATCACAAATCCTGAAGTGATTGTAGAGTGGGATTTCCTAGTGAGATAACGCACATCGCACGGTGAGGAATGCACCAGCGTGTCTCGCACCCGTCTCGACTCCACGAAGCCATTACGAGCTCCAGGGCTCTCGTTCTCTTCCTTTGCGGCGAACCTTCTTCGAGAGACGGCGACCGGGTCTCTTTCTCTTCCTTTGCGGCGAACCGACCGGGTATGCCGTCCAAAGAACGGATTTCCTACTTCTACGATGGTAATTTCCCTCCCATTCTTTATCTCTCACCTCCACGAACAATCGCTTGATTGCCTAATAGAAAAATGAAACCCTAATTGTTTTCTGTTGCAATGGTTTCTCCACGGATTGATCCGACCTAATCTGATGCATTTTCCTTTCTAAACGAATTGTTCTGCATATTTTCACTCATGAATCAGGTTTAGGATTTTGCTATTGTCGCCTGTGTTTTCTTCACTCGTTGTTGCTGGATGTATATCCCTTGCAAATAGGAGGAATTGCTAAAGTATTATGATATAACAGTATTAAGAGTCACTTCACTATTTGGTTGAGCCCCTGTTGACCTTATGCCTCCTTTGCTTTTCTGAATCATCTTCTTTTGATATGATCCCCAACTTTCGTGATGTTATCCTTTAGAACATGCCATTAGATTTATTATTAATTTCTCTTTTAAAATATTATTTTATTATTATTTTCCTTTTCAAAATATTTAAATTAGGTTATTAGATCTATTAGACATTCTTATATGTCTATATATAAACATTATGTAATGATAAGCAATGAAGTAATACAATTAATTAAACAAATTCCTTTGATTATTAGAGGTTGATCCCCTTAAAGTAATTATTACTAAAGGACAATCCCCTCGAAGTGATCATCTCTCTCCCTCTTTCATCCTTTTTCTATTTTCCTACGAGATAGGAGGCAGGTTCTATCAACTTAATATCAAATAGAGGTTCCCTTACCACCGCCAATTCATTATATTCCTCAAAGATCTTAAATCTCTCGGTTATAATTTTTTTTGAAAAGACTTATTTTTTCATTTTTTTCTTATTTTTTTTATTTCTATCATATTTTTTTGTTTATTTTGTATTAAAAATATTAATAAAAAATATGCTTGGTTAATTCTAATACAATGGTTGGAAGATTTCATATAACAACAAACTAAAGATGATCCTATGAAGATGAATTGCCTTATTGGAGAAGTAGAGACCCTGCTAGATTGTTTTTGAGGGCTCAAAGCCTACAAGGCATGCCAAATGATTCCAAGGCGTTGATAACTTTTCCCCTTCAGGAAGGGGAGGCTCTCTGTTGGTGTCAATTATTCAAGTCATGCCATAGATCTGCATCGTGGGAGGAGTTTGTAGACGGTCTTCTCACCCATTTCATCCCTTAAGAGTATGACAATGTAGATAAGGAGTTATCCAAGATTTAGCACATCACGACAATAGCAGAATATCATTGTCTCTTTCTCTAACTTTTTAACTAAACTTATGGTTGATCAGAGCGAAAATTGTTAAATACTTTTATTGAAGGACTTCACCCTAACATCCAAAAAGAAGTTAAGATGTACTATCTTCACACTATAAAAACTCCATTATCCTTTGCACGATTGCAATAAGAGAAGATCAATGAGGAAGCACAAAGAAATAAAAACTGGCACTGAAGTCCTCAATGTGTGCAAAAGGGAATATTGGAATATTGATGGTTGAATCAATAGAGAATTCAAAGGAATAAGATGATCTCAATGAAGGTGAAATATGAGAAAGTGTTAATAAAGTACAAGATAACACTATGACAATATCAATTCATGCCATAGAAGGGTTACAAACTCTATAAACAATGAAGGTAAAAGGATTCACTAAACAACAACAAGATAGCTATAAAAGTGTTTCATATGAAGATCTAAACTTTTTGACAGTGATAAGAAGAATTCATCTATCACAATCATTGCGACATCCATAATTGAAGTTACTGCATCTACAACAATCTCTACTTCCATCATCCAAGAGAACAAAGTAATAATACCTTGCAATCGTCGATAACATCATACATGACAAGGAGTATTCTTTCATCATAACTCGATGAGGACTTGACGCAAGGCTAAGCGAACCAAAAGAAAGTATTGGTATGCTCATAAACTTTCAAAAGCCCAACATAATACACCTTGTCATCAAAGAAAATTTTCGAACTTAAGAAAGACTCATAAAGGGTTATTTGTCTTCATTAAAAGGAGGTCTCAATTAGTGTGCAATAAGAAGACATTTTATGCAAATCATCAAAAGAAATTGGGTAAGGTTAGTTTGAAGGATGGTGGAATGATACGATCCTCAAATAGACATATTAAAATACCCCTTCAAGATATTATCTTTTAGAATAGGTCATTAGGTTTATTATTAATTTCCTCTTCCAAAATATTATCATTTAGAATAGGTCATTATATTTATTATTAAAATAGGTCAATTTTTTATATTGACAAGGCATTCTTATATGTCTATATATAGAGACATTGTGTATCCTTTAGAGGCAAGCAATGAAGCAATACAATTAATTAATCAAATTCCTTTGCTTATTGGAGGTTGATCCCCTTGAAGTGATCATTACTGGAGGTCCATCTTCGAAGCGGTCATCTATCCCCTCTTTCAACCTTTTTTATGTTTTCCTACAAGATAGGATGCAAGTTCTTATCATCTTTGGATATTTAATTTGTACTAGTCTCAACTCAACATTTATCAACTCATAAGATTTTCATGGTCTCTACTCATCCATCAAGATTTATAAATGTATCCTGTGACTAGATTGAGCACCAATGGGCTGACTTCATACAACTTAATCTGCCAAGAAACTTGTCCAGTTATTCATGTGTTAACTTCTGTACTCTGACTAATATTTTAGCCATCTAAAAATTGTCCTTGGAGATTTTTTAAGCTACTTATTGGTTTATATGCAATCGAATTTGCAGGGGATGTTGGGAATGTTTATTTTGGACCTAATCACCCAATGAAACCACACCGCCTATGTATGACCCATCATCTTGTGCTCTCATATGGTCTTTACAAGAAGATGGAGATATATGTTAGTCATATTATTCCTTTTCTAAATTTATGGTATTCTTCAGGACACATTTTTTAGTTAAAGTTTCATTTCATCTTTGCAGCGACCACACAAGGCATACCCAGTGGAGCTGGCCCAATTTCATTCAACGGAATACGTGGAATTTTTGCACCGAATAAGTCCTAACACACAAAATTTGTTTGCTGACGAGTTAGCTAGATGTATGGACTGGAAGAGGTTCATTTGTTTGTTTGCTTATTCTACACAATGGATGTAACTTATGTTTCTCATTTCTTGCAAGAGTCTTGTTTTTTTCATGTGTTTTACTTCTTGTAACATGAATTGTAGTTTTTTGGTTTGTTGATTATTAAGGATAAAAGTATATAAATTGGTTCTTCTCCTAACAACTCAGAGCTTATGGGATAACTGATTAGTCAATCAACTTTATCGACATGATATTAGAGCAACAGATCGAGTTCAATCATTGATCTCTTTCTTAATGGCTAGAGCTTTGGAGATAGCGGTTAGCAAGTCAACGTTAACCATCGACATTTTGCAACATTGTGGCACTTCCTTGTTTTTTACTTTATTGTCATCACTAAATTATGTTTATTCAAACTATTGTGGTCAGCTAGGCATTTTTACAATATTGTATTTGAAAGTGGATATTGTTGACCTATTACCTCAAAAAACTAAGACATCAAACTTTGGATCTTCCAACATAATGTCATGTATCCTTGGCAGCCTCCATTCTCGGAAAACTTGTTGAAGTTCTTCTATTGTAGATTTTGAGCTCTATATTGTTCTACCTTTTGTGAATTTAAACCAGTCTTTCTTTGAGTAAATTTAGGTTTAAGTTTACTGGATATTTCCATGGGATAGTGTATGCAAATCTGTCTCTTAGCTTAGCACTATCAAATGCTTAAATTCTACCTTTCCCTTCTCTTGTTAATAATACATGAGTAATTTTCAACCAAATTCAACTTTGCAAGGGTTGACTATGAATAATTCTGAAAATGGATACTGAATTATTATCCAATCATACAAACATTTTTTTTAAAATTAGTGAATTATAAATGATGCATCAGTTTTTTGGTTGATGTTGTAATTAGCATCATCCCTTAACATCTATTTACTATAGTACACTGAACTAGCATATGTTTCATCTTCTTTGTACTCTCCGCTTGGTAGAGTCTTACATTGCACTTGATGATTACAATATTTAAGAAAATTGAAGTTATGGGATATAGCTTTTCAAGTATTGTGCAACCAGTGTTAGTGTGTGCCCCATAAGCTAAAAAGAAAATTGAAGTTATGGGGTATAGCCAATTTATACATACAAAAAGTTGGTATAACAAAAATAGGAGTGCTAAGTTGGATGTCTGATTAAGAAAAAAAAATACTAATATGGAGTAGCAATTAAGTATAGTTTATATGGATGATAAATTGAAAATAGATTAATATTGGTTAGTCATCATCATTGATGATCATTAAAATTTATAATTAGACAAGTTGAACTAATTAAAATTGTATGTGTGCCTGTAGAGGGAGATCAAAGTGAACTTTTTTTAACACAATGAAGATTTAAAGACTTGGATATTAATAGTGGTATAATTTTACAAAATTGAATTGGCACTTGCAGTTGGTTAGTTTTTTGTTGTATGGTTATCAGTTTATTTTTTGGTTTGCCCCTCACAACTAAAAAAAATGTCAACCAAAAATTGTTTGTTTTCTTCTAATTTTTCTCCTTTCTATGCTGACCAATCAATTGAATAAACTAGACCCCCACTCTCTGATCATAGGTCCGCATAGATCTCTTCTCATGCAATCACTAATTACTATTTTATTTATTTACATCGATTGATCTATGTTTGTTTAATGTTTCAAATTAATGTTGAAAATCTGCTACTTATATATTTTCCCTTTCAGATAATCTTGGAGAAGACTGCCCTGTCTTTGAAAATCTTTTCGAATTCTGTCAAATATATGCTGGTGGCACGATTGGTAATATTAATTTTCTTCAACTTAATTGTATATTTAATTTCAGTTTACTAGCTTAATCTATATTGTAGATGCCGCAAGAAGGCTAAACCATCAGCTTTGTGATATTGCTATAAATTGGGCTGGTGGTTTACATCATGCGAAAAAGTCTTCTGCATCAGGCTTCTGCTATATTAATGACTTGGTCTTGGGGATCCTGGAGCTTCTTAAATATCATGCTCGAGTTCTTTATATTGATATAGATGTTCATCATGGCGACGGCGTCGAAGAAGCTTTCTATTTCACAGACAGGCAACATGTTTATTTGACTTGTCAATTCAATAGCTAGAGGATAACTTCATTGCCATTAAGAATCTATTTCCTTCAATTATATTCTAATAAAATGAATTTTTTTTGTTACATAAAGTAATTTATATAGCTTGTGTAGAGTGGACAACAAAAAGATGTTAACAATTTACATTGAAAACAGGGTAATGACCGTCAGTTTCCATAAATATGGTGACATCTTCTTTCCTGGAACTGGTGATGTTAAAGTAATTATTCTTACTTCTCTTGTTGATTTCATTGTAAAGTAGGTGTAATCTTGTCAGCTAAGTTTGTGTTGTCATTTCATGATGTCATTCATTATCTTGTTTGGTGTGATTATTTGTTGCACCTTGAGATATTAGTTTCAAATTTCTCAACCTGGAATAATATTTTACATTATAACTTTCTCAAAAAATGGTATATGTACTTTTGTTTAATCTGGTTTACTCTATTATAGTTGTAAGCACTTAAAAGGAAAATAAATGTTGTTAGAGCAAACAAATGTCTTCATCAGATGTTAGGTGGAAGGACATTAGCTTTGTTTTCGGTTATGTTGTACCTTTGTATAATGATTATGCTATTAAGAATAATTAGTTGCTTTAAACTTTCCATAACTATTCATTCCCAAACATTTTCCTATAGCGATGATATATTTTAGTAAGGATCATCTTGCATTCAGGATTTAAAATTTGATTTATCAGAGTTTTGAATGCTGAGAGTTGACAAAATTGCGATGCTTATTTGAAATTTTAAAATAAAGATGATATGTGCCGGCACTTACGTGGGGTAAAAAAGTGTGGCCTCCCAAAGATAATAAAATGAATGAAAATAGGTTGAGATGTTAAGTTTAGACCATCATATTTTCCACATTTAGACAAGTTGATCCATCAGAATTGGAGTATGGGGAAAGGAAGAAAACTCATCTTAAAATGGCATAGGTTTTATGCTATTATAATTGCCATAGTCTTATGTCATGCTCATTAACAGTCAAGATATAATTGTCTGTTCCAAATATTGTATTCCGATTCTACATAGAGTTTTTTCCTATCCTCTACTGTGCTTTAATTTAGCATACGTTTGTGTGTTTGATTTTGTTTCTTGATCATTTTAGGCTGATTTATGATTTATAGGATATTGAGATTATATGGATATATTGAATGAAGGATATAGGTGAAAAGGAAGGAAAGTATTATGCCATTAATGTCCCACTCAAGGATGGAATAGATGATGCTAGTTTTACTCGCCTTTTTAAAACAGTAAGAAATGATCAAAAGTACAGAAGGCTATATCTACAGATTTTTATCTTCCTCTTTAATGGACTAGCTTCTTGGATGGTTATATTTTGTAGATTATTTCCAAGGTTGTTGAAACATATCTGCCAGGTGTTATTGTTCTCCAATGTGGAGCTGATTCACTTGCTGGTGATCGCTTGGGCTGTTTTAACCTCTCCATTGAAGGTGTTTATCTCTTGTCTTTTAGTGTTTTAGTCATGTTATCTTATAATGTATCTACACTTTGTTGACATGTGAGCTAAAATATGATCGTAGTTCCCAGGGTCTCAATATAAGTGTTCATATTGGGTTGTCTTTTGCATTGTTTGAAGAAACTTTTCATACCTTGTAAAAATAAATTTCCATATTTCTGGTTTTGTTTCAGGAGTAAAGTACAAACAATTAGTTTTAAATATTATCCTGACAAGTAGTTTGTCATATTGTTTTCTATAAGTTTCTTTGATATTTTTTGACTATTCATTTAGTGATTGTTAACAGGACATTCAGAATGTGTAAGATTTGTGAAGAAATTCAATCTGCCACTGTTGGTAAGGATCTGAGCTACTTTTATTTCTGACTTCTTTAAGGTATCATATGCATGTCTCTTCTGAAGGTTACTGGTGGTGGAGGATACACTAAAGAAAATGTTGCTCGCTGCTGGACTGTTGAAACTGGTGTTTTGCTAGATACAGAGCTCCCAAATGGTATAATACAAAATAACTGGAAATTAATGTCTTAGTTTTATTCTCCACCTGTGGGTTATCTAAGTCATGAGAATTTTGAAGTAAATTGTACTTCAGGTGAAGATGTTGATCTTTTAAGTTATATGTGAACTGAGTAGTAAAGAAATCTATATAACATTGTCCATGTTGTTTGCCCTTCTTTGCTCAATACTGCACATGCACTTTAACTTTATGTCATCTACTTTTTGCTAGTTACTGTTTACTTGATACTAACTTTGCAAAATAAGAAAATGTCCATGCTAATAAAATTTTTTGGCTTGCAGAAATCCCAGATAATGATTATATCAAGTATTTTGCACCAGACTACACCTTGAAAATTCCCAATGGCAACATGGTAGGTGCTGTTAGTATAAGCTTGCCGTGAATTCTAATCAATTCGCATAGGTTGTTTTTTTTACCAGTAGTACACAATTAAAATTTTATTTCATTTAATTGGAACTCAAATATTTTGTTAAAACCATTGACCAAATGCAACAGATCAGAACTGTTTATATACACATTAATTTTTAACATTTATAGGTGCTGTAATTTATACTAAAAGAAGTCCCAGGAAAATTTTCACTTATCTCTTTATTTAATGTTTTGTGACAGGAGAACTTGAATACTAAGTCATATCTTGGCACAATCAGGTTTCAGGTTCTAGAATGTTTGCGGTCTATACAACATGCTCCTGGCGTCCAAATGCAAGAGGTTAGTTCAACTTGTTTAATTTTTGTGGTTTTTGGAATAACCATTATCTAACTTTTATTTAACTTAAATGATCATATTGTTTTCCTTGTGTTAGAAATTTTATATTGTAATTAAGAATTCCACATGTCTTAGTTTATTTTGTTTCTATGATGTATCACATTTTAAGATGTTAAACACCCATTTTCTGTACGCTTATATGGGTTTAAACCATTTGGCATATCTACTGAAACTTATATCAAAGGGGAACACTGTATTTGACAACATGGAGACTGACAGTACAAATAAGGTTTCAAATTGCCTGCTATTCCCACTTTTTGCATCCGTTATTAGTGCTATGTTGGGATAAGGATATAAATTCATTGATGTTGGGGACCTGTTTGCCAAATCAACTTGGCATGAATATGATACATGTTGAAGTTATCCTTCGTATTTTATTGTTGGCTTGTCTTCGTACTTAGACTATTCAAACATAGTGCATGGAGGATCTCTTATTAGTAGCAATTTCTGGGCAACATGGATTGGTTCATTTAATCACTTATTTGAGGTTTTTAGATTTGGAATAATGGGACCTTTCTTCTCTACATCTAAATGATTAGAACATTTTCCATCTCGGATTCTGTCTTTTGGTTTAGGTTATTATTTATTATTTTGAATTTATAAACCCCTATTGTCATTTTCTGTTTCTTTTCAGTTAATTCATCAGGAAGATAATAGATTACTGTGTAACCACGTAGATCTTAAATGAGAGATTGTTAGTCTCTGAGTTAATGATGCCATAACCATCAGTTTGTAAACATATGGACCATTAATTATGCAAAACTTTTCACAGGCCTAATGCTAAGTGCTCGTGTGGCTCCTGTTGCAGGTGGTCTGTTCACCAAGGAGAACCTTTGCTTCCTAGGTAACTTAAGATTCTCCAAGAAAGTTTTTCTAGTCTAAGCGGACTGGACCCTCATTGGCACCCAGCGAAAATTGTTTGGCCAAGTGGCCTAATGACTTACAACAATTTACAACAAGTAAGCAAAGTGTTACAATCGAATGTGAGGTGCTACAATCGGATGTTAGAAATTGCCCCACATCTGGCACTTTGCTTATTTGTTGTCAAATATTGTAAGCCATTAGGCCAAACAACTTTTGCTCTGTGTCAATGAGGGTCCAATCTAAGCCACCACTTAGGCCGCAGAGTCTTTTTTAAAGAAGCTAAGTCCCTAACAAGCTAAGTCCCTACAGGAGCTGCATGGGTGCCAAGTGTTAGGCCCATGACAAGTGGTATCAAAGCCAAGTCCATCTATATCTCATTTTTCTTTAGGAAGAACCTCAACTGGAGGTAGGCTATTCTTTTAAGAAAATATTCATTAATTTTCCTACAATATCATCAAATCTATCACACCCCCTATCAATGAATTCTGAAGGCCTGTGTCTCGTCCCCACGGGATGAGCTGATGGCTAGTGCATGAGGTGTTGCCATCGTGAGGTCTTGGGGTCTGTTTAGTGTATCACCATAGTGAATAAAAATGCAAACAGTGTCACGCCCCGGGAGGGTATTTATCTGACGAAAATCGGACAACACCTCCCCTGTACGACGGACAATTTTCTCAATACACAATACATCTAATATCAAATACCCAACACGGGTATGTATCTCAACATAAAAGACATAATAATAAAACACAACCACGCAATTAAGGTTCAACAAGTACCACAAAACATCCACAATCCAATACATCGTCAAATATGCGTGCCGGCACGACTTACCGCACAAATAACAAACCAAACTCCAAACACAATACTAAGAACATGAAACGGAATCATAACAAAAGCAAACAAGAAACTCAATACCAAAGTACGATGCAAAACCAAAACATCTCCATAAGCTCGGGACAGGCAGACTGGACTCTCCCCTGGCGACAGGCAGAA
>JBBUKS010000113.1:15844649-15863827 GCA_038050645.1 Hedychium gardnerianum
ACGATACGATCCGAAGGATCGTGGGCCTTGGAGTAGGAGTCGGCGAAGGCTCCGAACCAAGTAAAAATAATTGTGCATTTTCTTTTTATTTTCTGTTTTATTTTTCGCTGCGTACTCAAAATTTCCGAAAAGTTTTAAAAACCGCGAAAAGGAAAAGTTTTTTAAAACTCGTGATTCACCCCCCTCTCTCACGTGCCCTCGATCCTACACGCGCAACTCGATTTACTTTGATAGGAGATCTCCTATATAAGAGAGGTTTCTCCCGACCACTTCTAAAGTGTCTTGGGCCTAACAATATTGACTATGTTATGAAGGAAATTGATGAAGATATATGAGAAATTCACGTCGGAGGCTGAATGCTCACCAAAAAAGTCCTGTTAGCCGGATATTTTTGACTGACCCTACAAGCTGACACGGCAAAATTCATGGCAGGCTGCGTTTCATGTCAAAGACATCAAAATTTGTCACATCACCCGATCGAGCCATTGAAAATATCGATCGTCTCGTATCCCTTTGATTAATGGGGAATTAACATTATAGGACCATTCCCGACTGGGCCTCAACAGAATAAATTCCTCCTGGTGATAGTCCATTATTTTTTAAAGTGGGTAGAAGTAAAAGTCCTAGCTTGGATAATATAAGATGTCATCCTGAAATTTTTGTGAAAAAATATAATTTGTCAGTTCGGTATCCCGCATAAGTTAGTCTCCAATAACGGGCGCTAGTTTCAAGGACGAAAACTCCGAAGATGATGCAAAGAATATGACATTCAATAATCTTTCACTTCAGTCACCTATCCATAGAGCAATGGGCGAATAGAAGTGGTCAACTGGGAGATCGTACGAGGGCTCAAAGTCAAGCTAGACCACGTGAAGGGAACTTGAGTTGAAGAGTTGGCCAACATCCTATGGACATACCGGGCGACGCCAAGAGAAAGCACTAGCTTAACACCTTTTCACCTTGTCAATGGTGGAGAAGTTGTCGTACCTATAGAAGTGGACGAAGAGTCAATCCGCTGAAGTGTGTATGATGGAGACAACACAAAGTAGTGATCTTTGGAGTTGGATCTCATCACCGAAGTCAGGAAAAAGACCGTCACTCGGCTAACGGCTTACCGTTAGAAGATGCGCCAAATCTACAACAAGCGGGTCATCCCTCGAATATTCTAGGTCGGAGATCTCATCTAGAAAAAAGTGAAATCGGTTGGCGACATTCACAAGCTGGAGCCCCAATGGGGAGGCACATACAAGGTCCTCCGCAAGCTGAGATTTAGAGCTTATTATTTGCAAGACCTAGATGGAAAGGAACTCGACCGTTCGAGGAGCACAAATCAACTCCAACCCTACCAAACTTGAGGGTCTTGTGTATCCTTTCCATAGCGTATATTATGATATAGAAAATTGTTCATGAATGGAAAAGGTCAGGTTACACTCCAGCTGTTGAACTCCCCCTGATCCGGGGTCGAGAATCTCCGTTAAAGCACCGAACTCTCCCTTGATCCGGGGTCGTGAATCTTCGTTAAAATGCCGAACTCTCCCCTGATCCGAGGTTAAGGATCTCCATTAAAGCATCGAATTTTCCCCTGATCCGGGGTCTAGGATCTTCGTTAAAGCGTCAACCTCCCCCTGACCCGGGGTTGAGGATCTCTGTTAAAGCGTCGAACTTCACTCTGATCCATGATCGAGGATCTCCGTTAAAGCACCGAACTCTCCCTGATCCGGGATCGAGAATCTCCGTTAAAACGCCGAACTACCCCTGATCTGGGGTCGAGGATCCCCATTAAAGCACTGAACTCTCCCTTGATCTGGGGGACGCCCGGGGAAGCCCTGATCATCTTTCGAACCCTGATATAACGTGTGAAGTCTGATCGCTTACTTCCTCGCTCGGGACTTAGCAATCTCTACAGGTAGGAGTTAATTTAGAGGTTTATCCTGGATTTTCACCGATTGGGTGACTCTTAAGTTGGTTTTCAAATTTTTGAAGTTATAAACATAAAAATAAGCAGGGGAGGAGAAAGACAATTTCATTCCAAAACGGGAGGTTACAAAAGTAGACCTACAGTAACTATACAAAATCATCAAAGACGTCGAGGGGGGGGGGGAGGGATGCTGTCGAAGATCTTGTGAAGATTGATGAAGTTGCGTGGGAGATCGAACGTTAGATGCCTGGTATTGCGTAGCTGTTGGATTGCTCCCTCAGCCCCGAACTGGAACATCTTGACTGTCCGGGGACTGAGCTAATTGTAAAACTCCTGGGACTTCAAATAGTCGGCTCTCTTGGTCGCCCAATGCTCCTCCTCGCCAGATTAGTAGATTTTTAGCTTAGCCTTCAGAGCCACCAGCACAGCGGATTTTTCAGACAGCTCGGCTTGGAGATCCTTCTCCTTCTCCCTCCACCCGTTGGTCTTCGCCTTCAATTCAGCCTGGGATTCGTCTTTCTTCTGCTTCTCTAACAATGCGAGGGACTTGGCCTTCTTGAGGGACTCTCTGAGCTTGACGACCTAATTTGCCTGTTCCTCCGCCCGAGACTCACATTCAGCTCGGGTCACTTCTGATTGCTCCAGTTACTTCTCCCTGAGTTATGCCTCGAAACATAATTTCTCCACTTCCAACTTCAACTCGGATAGATCTTCAGATGGAGGGGCTTGCTGAGCCTCTAATTCACTTATTCGAGCTTGTTGGGCATGATATCGGTGGAGGAGATCGTCCGCCCGAGAAAACATCGTCATTCCTTCCACCCAGACCTGCATTAAGACTTACGGTTAGCTACTTATAAAATCAACCTGTAGTAAATCAATCCCTTACCCTTGTCAGGTCGGTGGTGAATGAGTCTATTAGGTGGCTAGTGGATTTATCCTGGAATATCTTGCTTGAGTACGTGTAAGCCTTCGCGGCTTGTCCCTTTAGTTTGAGCGTTATGTCCCCCTCCGCTCTACTCGTGCCTTCCCCACTTGAGGGAATTATGGTTGTAGAGGGCACAAAGTCTGTTGAGGTAATCGACCGCCCTGCACGGGTACTCTCGCTTTCGTTACCCTGGCCAACAGGATCCCGATTTGTTGAGGCCAAGGTAGAAGAATGGAGAGGCAAGGGAACCGCTCCCAATGAGCTATCACCCGGAGTTACAAATTGGGAGCCTTCAGATGCCCACCCTACTTCCTGTGTATCAACGGGTCGACGTCTCTTTCGTGTGAGCTGAGGGGTCGGGTGAGGGCTGGGGCTGGCTTCCCTGGAAGAAATAGGAACTGCGACCATCAAGGGGCGGGGCGACGGAAGCTCGTCCATGTGGGCCGCTATGTCGCTCAAGGAGCCGGTCAGTTCTTCGCCAGCCAACTCGGACGCCCTTTATTCTAGCTAAGCACTGGTTGACTTCAAGTCAGGCTGATCGAAGCCCTCTACATCGTCTGAGCTGCAAAAGAAAAAGAGTTCTCAGTTAGCAATAATAGGAAGTAAAAGTGCATATCTTACCAAAGAAAAATTACAGCTTCGTTTCGACGGGGCTTAGGCCGAATAGGTAAAGGAGTCCTTCGTCAATTAGCTTCCTCACATCAAATCATAGCTCGGATAAGATGCTCGCCGCTTGTAGATATGCCGCCTCCGTTTTATAATATCCCAGGGTGGGAGCCTTAGACATCTCCATCTATTACTCGATCGGCCATGAGAAAGAGGCTCCAGAAACACATACTTTGACTTCCACCCTTTATGAGAGGTCGACATCTCATCCAGGAAGCAACTCCCCATTCGGGATTGAAAGAAGAAAACACCTAGCTACATCTTCTTAGGATAGAAAAATTAGTGAAAAACCTGGGGAGTGAGGGGGATATGATACAAATGAAAAATAATAATGACCCCGCATATCTGGCGGAAAGTATTGAGACCAAACTATTGGAGAGGAATGTTGAAGTATCTGGACAGGGCGGTAAAGAAGGTCGGGAGAGGAAACCGAAGACCCCCGAGAAATTGGCTAATAAAAAATTCTACACGCCCGATCGGAGGCTGATGGGATCGGTTGGTCGAGCTAGGGATAGACAGTCTATACTCAATTGGAATCTCATATTAAACCCTAACTACCTCTAGGTCTTCGGTCGAAAAACCTGACTTCATGGAAGTATATCACAGTCCAAAATATTTCCGGTGGCCATACCTATGCTAAACTCAGGAGAGAGCAGTGGAAAATGAGATGAAGGCTAGAAGAAGACTTATGATGAGAGATGAGATCGAAGGAAGAAGCTGCGAAACAGCGGTGGGAGCGGCGAAAACTGAGAAGGGAGCGATGGCAAGAACGAAGAAGAATTCATCGACGTCTAGCCCTAATAAAACCCCTCCTACAAAATTTCGACTATCAGATACAGAGGATCAAAGGGACAGGATGACATCAGGGTCGTCCGATGAGATCTTTGAATTGCCGGAATCTTAACAATCGCGGATGGCGGTGCCACGTATTAACCACGAATCGATCGATATTATGATCGACACGATGGGCGGCCCTACAATGTCGGATCGATGCACCATCATACGTATCCGGTGCATTAATGCGCCTGCATCGTGAGTTCCCAAGAAAGATTGAATTTTATCCACGTCAGCATTAACGTGTCGGCCAATCATGGACACAAACAGTCGCTCCTCCAATCGGGAGACAATAAAAGAACTAAATGCTAGTCCGGTCAGTCGGGCATAAGCCTTCTTCGACCAGATTTGAAGGGGAGTCTTGTGATATAGGAAATACAGACAAGAATCCACGTGGGAGTCATCGATCAGGTGTGGAGACCAAAGTCAATAGTCACTGATCTAAAGGGACTATCTCGATACATCCTAGTCGGGACTTGTCACACACCGACCGGATAAATCCCAAGAACATTAAATACCCGAGCGGATGAGTGCAACCTATCACAAGAACACCTAGGGTGCCTTCTACCTAATCGGGTAAATTCCTAAATAAGCTAATGCACGAAGAAGCTCTCAGAGAGATTTTTTGATCATAACATATCATACGTTGACCTGCTAGAATATACCTATTGACCGTAAATCTCCTGCTCGGACAAACTACTGGGTACTACTCCCATTAAGACTGACAAGACTATGAGCTTGGTGTAATATAGACTTATTAAAAATAAATACTAAATGTGTAACAAATGAGGACAATATGATTAAGATGTTCTGACAGTACGAACACCTCTTTACTATCGCAGACACGTCTTACTGAGGCAATATGCCTCGTTAATGAGAAAAGTACTTCTCCTCGTAAGATATATAAATAAGTCTACACACACAGAAGGAGGTATGCGATACTTTTTTAATTCACAGCTCTCTCTTCCAATCATTAACTTTAACGTCGGAATGGTTGTATCGGACATCCTCCCAGCCTTCCCTCTAAACCTCCGGTTCTCTTCTCTTTCTAGGATCGGCGTAGTTCTCCTGAAGTTCCTCTTCTCGTCTTGTCGCCCGAGGAGACTTGGTCATAAACTCGTTCAATTCACCGATGACTCGTCTGTTGAGTAGTCCAATACAAGAATACTAGGCAAGGTCCAAACTAAGTCTAATCACAGGTGGCTAAGTCCTATACATAATCGATTTGTGGATTCTCATTCATAAATCTAATTCATGCGAGCTAATACTTTGGTTCGATACTAATCTTTTATTACTTGAATAGTTTTTTGAAATTAATTTACGATCTACTCATAAAATAATCATCCATATTCATATTCAATTCATTACTCACTAAAATTAATTTTCTAATTAACATATAATTATAAGATAAATAACAATGTTCTTCTTTCATAATTTTCTTATCTCTAATTCCTACGACTGTCTACTGTTGGGATTCGATTGCTTCTCAATTAAGTAAAAAAAATAATTAAATCTATCTATTTAACAATTAAATTATATATTTATGAATGAAAATGTGGTTTTTGTGCATTTTTTTCCCTTTCTTTCGGGCATTTTTATATACTATATTTGCTTAATAACGAAAATTAAATTTATTTTGCTAAACCCGGGAAGTTAGAATAAGCGTACGTAATACATATTAAAAATACACAAATATCTATATATATACGAAAATGAAATTCATTTTTAAAGTAATTTTTTGGTCAAAGGCTTGACCGTTGATTAATTAGATTTAGGACCAATTGGCGGAATCGGCGTATTTTTTTTTTTTAAAAAGGAAAACATATAGGAGCAAAATGAAAACGTTCTCATCGCTTTTAAATGAAAACATATTATACCTTAAATATACATCCAACTTTAATATTTATCTACTGCTTCTCCCAATTTATATTTATTTGGCACACAAAAATAAAGTGACATGAAAAAAGAAACATACAGTTGCACTTCAGCGTTTTAAAATTATGAATGTTGTCTTATCATTGTTATATAATCAGTTTAATTCAATTGTTGTTGTTCATGTCTCCAATTGAAGTAATATATAGTCAGTTCAATCGAATAGAAAGCTCTGAGATATGTTCTAATTCAATTGTATTGTGTTGTTGGGAAAAGCAAGCCTTGGGCATAAGAGAAAGCTCATTTATTTACACGTGCTTATAATAATAAATGTTGTGCTTTAATATAAATTAATTTTCTTGTCGTAGAATTTTCAATGTGAAACTAAACTCACATTAGAATTTTTTATTTTAATTTTTCAATAGTTTGATCTACTTGTCCACTCCATACAACTTGCCGAGAAAACAAAAGGAGTTCACCGGTGTTTCTTAATTTATCGATCGATAAAAAAAATTTATTATCGATTATCTCATATTAATTGATTCAAAGAGATGAATGCATTCTACCCGAGAGTATGCATCCATCACTCACTATACATTAACAATTGGTTAAAGAAATGACCAAGATATTCATAGATGGATGGATCCAACACAAATGATCAGATAATATATTAAAAACAATTCAAACTCAGTCAAAATACTATTCATCAAAGCATTAGGATCAGGATGAGCAGTTAAAAAATTAATGAAAAATCAAGTTGATGGAGTTCTCCAATGGTCGTCTTCTCCGTCAGATCCTCCTAATATATTATTATCATGAAGCTCACAGCCCGAGATTCAATGCAACATCCCATGATTTCCCATCAACTCCGGCTCGAAGATTGCCGGAGCACCCCGCGCTGCACCGATCGGATTAATTAGAGATTACAACTACAACAACAACGAGAAGAGAACCGAAAGCAGCGATTTTGAAGCAGAGATAGTGGCGAAATCACAGCGGTCGGCGGCTCACCGGAGCCACCTCCGGAGGTCCGTCGTCGAGGATGGGGACACCTCGCCGCCGACGCTGTCGTTGCAGGAGGATGACACGTTGGAGCGGTAGTCGCCGGCGAACCGCCCCGCTGCGCTCTTGAAGCTTGGGCTACGCAGGCTCTGTGAGTACGGGTCCGGCGCCGGGAAGGAGAGCCGCTTCTTGGCGGCCGACCCGGCTCCGCCTCCTCGGTCGCGCTCTGGCGTTGCGGGTCGCTGTCGAGGCGCGCTCTGCGACCGCACCCGCGCCTTCGCTGACTCTGTCGCCGTCATGTAGTTCGGCACCGCCGCGGCTGCTGACGGGTGGTGTTGCTGCCGAGGCCCGCCGCCCTGGTAGTGGTGGCTCGGCGTCTCTACGGTACCGTATAAGCTCCGGTTCTCCCTGCCGCAACGAGGACTGGCGGAGCGGACCTGCAAAGGCCGCGTCTTGGACGGCGAGGGCGTGATCGGCGAGTGGTGGTGCGCGCGGTGGAGGGGTGAGCAAGGGTGCTGCGGCACCAGTGGCGACTGGCGGCGGGGGTTTGCCGGAGTAGAGTGCGCGAAGGGACGAGAGGTGTCGATCTCCAGCGTCTTGATCGGATCTCGGTTGTCGGTGGAAGCTCGCGCCGCCGCTCTGCTGCTGGCTCTGTTATCAAACGACGATCTCGACGCAATCCATCGGTCCTTCCACCGCGTCGGTCCCCGCTCCTCCCCCGCCGACGCCGCCTCGCCGTCCGCCTCGTCGGGGTTCCGATCAGGTCTCCACAGCTGTTCCATATCCAATAGTTTACATCAGTCAGAATACACCAAGAACAGAGAGATGAGAGCGATTAGATCCCCAGATTTGCTTACTTGATGAGAGAAGGCGTAGGAGAGCGCCCGCTCACGCTTCAGCGCCGCCTCCTTTCGGAGCTGCAGCATCGCCTGGATCTCCTCGATAGTTCTCGGCCGGTCATCCCAGTCATCGGCGAAGCTGCTCCCTTCCCTCGACTGCGTGTTTACCGGGTTAACAAATTAGGGTAAAGCAACAAATGTGAGAAAGAGCAGCAACGGTTGGATCTAGGTTTTCACCATGGATCGCCTCTCGGCGAGATCCTGAAGGTATTTAGAGTCCCACAGCGAGGTGTCGCAGCTGAAGGAGGACTTGTTGCTTCCTCGGGAGACGACGGCCGCCGCCGACTCATGGGCAAGCCGCATCCGCTGGTCTCGAACCCTCGCCTGAACCCTAACTAGGGCTTGCATGCATCGCAGCGTCAGGTTTGCCTGCTTTCTGACATTGTGCCCCCTCACCAACGCCTGCAGCTTCACTAGCCCCTTCAACGCCCGGAGCGCCCTCCTCGCCTTCGCCGGAGAAACCGAAACCCATTTCAGACGCACGCACACCAGGTGTCCGATGTAATGCCTAAGAGAAGATAGAGATCAAAGCGTACCAAGTATCCTCGAAAGGCAGTCTGGATGACGACGGCGGCGGCGGCGGCTGCGTAGCGCTCCTTGACGAAACTGGCAGCCGACGGCCGGGTGAGCCGCACCACCTCTGCCGCCGCCTGCGCCGTCGCCACTGCCGCCTCCGCCGTCGCCGCCGAGGCCACCGCCAGAGCAATGGCGTGCCTCTGCTCCGCCGTCCCCGCCGCCGCACCCACCGGCGTCCTCGCTGGCTGCTGCTCGTTCACCGCCGACGCCGACGGCTTCCGGAACAGCCATCTCCGCTTCTCCCTCTTATGCTACCGGAAAAAACGAAGTCAAAACCCAGCCAAGGCGGCATTTTTAGGACAGAAGTCAAAAACAAGCAAACAGTACGTTCAAAAAGCACTAACCTTTTCTTCTTCATCCTGCCCCGGCAGCTCCTCTCTCTGCCTCGCGGCCTTCTTCTCCTCCTTCGACGGAGACCTAAACGCGCGCTTCACCGCCGTCAACCACGAGCCGCTGCCCTTCTTCCCCATCGCAGCACATCTACACAGCAGCAACTCAGAGCCCCCCTGTTCTCCCACTCTGCCCTCACCCAACCAACTTCCAATCTTTTATCAACCCAGAGAAACAGAGGAGAGAGAGAAGGTGGCGTTTGGCCTTTAGCTCTGCAGGCCAGTGGACTCGCTTAACGAAGCGCGACAGAGGTGTCTCCCACGGGGCCACAAGTGAAGTCCCCCATTGCCACAGTAATCCCACCACCACCACCACCACCATGAACCTGCTCAATCAGCACATAAAAGAGTAAAAAAAGCTCAGCACTACTACTTTACTGACAAGGTGAGTGTAGCTCACTGTGTGGATCAAACGTTAAAAGCTAGAAATTCACCTCCAGATAAATTTAGGTGAAGGTGTTCAAATTCGCCAGGATAAAACATGCAACTGCTCAATCCGCGGTCTTCTCCAATTATACACAGAGTTTAAGCGCAGAGGAGGAGGCGAATGAAGACGCGCAGAGGAGGAGGCGAATGAAGACGATGCCGTCGGTTGGTTATTTAATGATGGGGTCAGGCGTGCGATCAGGTGCAGGGGTTAGTGTCTGTACGAAAGTGGAAGAACAGGTGGATGAGAGGCTGGCGTTCCTTTACGGTTGACAGGGCAAGGAATTGAAGAGCGGCCATGGCGGTGGTGGTCGATCAAGCAATTCAATGCAAAAGTTTAGAGTAAACAGAAAGAAGGAAGAAGACGAAAAGTTCGAGGGCGATGAGTTGTCCGCCACGTGACTGCTCTGCTTCGTTAGTTCTCCCACGGCCGCCGTGGCGCTTGATCCGTTGCTTTGGTGGTTGGTGGCTTTTGTTTCTTTGGATGGAAGCTGGAGAGCTTCTTCCTCTTCCACTCCAGTAAACGTTCCGTAGGGAAGAGTAAAAAACTAACACGCATAATCATAGATTTTCTTTTTTTTTAAAAAAAAATCGTGATAAAATATATTCTTTGGATTTATATATTTGATGGGATTTTGGAGGGAAGCCCAAATCGCCCACACTCGCATTGATATTTTTTGTATTTTTTCCATTTAAATTTCATCCAAAATTATTCCCTCAAATTTTAAAATATGCGGAAGGGGACCGTCAACCGGTCAAATATGCGGTCCAAGTGGGATCCGACACTGTACGACCACGTTAGTTCTCTGGATTATGCGGACATGGCTGGCCAACAAATACATTGTTTATGAATGTTGGGATCTTATGATGTTTATAATAATAATAATAATAAATCAAATAAAATTCTCCAACAATTTTCATGAATTGTTATGATTGAGTAAATAACTAGTCTATTAGAAATAAATAAATGTCTCACACATTGATGGCATTTTGGTTTAGATTGATGCAGTGATTAGGTGGCCATGGTTTGGGGCACACCTTGGCACAACTGGGCAACAAGGGTTTCTACAGGAATCTTATTTGCATCCCTTCTGATTCCGATGTCGGATACATATCGACTAACACAATACATGCTGCTTGCAACCAAGACAAGCCCACTGGCACTCGTCGTCAAGAATCGAAGCGGCGATGATATGATAGAAGTGATTGCGGCTAACACGGATGAGATTTGTCCGCTCCGGCCAACACTGAAAGAGGTCTCCACGAGCAGACCTGTCTTGCAGTATATGGCAAAGTCCTCACAGTTGTTCTTGAACAAGCTATACATGCCGAACCCATTGTTGTCGAGAAGGTATTTGGCTCGGTGGAGGACGAGGTGGGGGGGATCGGAAGGGGCGAGCGTGCAGGTTCCTCCGCGCGCTTTTGCTAGGAAGAAAGTTGGAGTGACTGAATAGCTGAACAGGTAGAGGTTGCCTCCTGCAAGAAAGCAATCCAAGCAAGAAGTGATCACTCCATGGAGATTGCTTTGATCACCACACTTTTCGCATGGAGTCCCTGAATTTGACTGCGACGAGCTGAAAAGGTATTGGTCAAGTATGGTTCCTGTTCCGATCTCTTGGCCAGCTGCTCTTGTGAAATGAATGACCATGCCATCTCCCACATATATCCCTAAGAAACAGGGCAAATAAATAAGATGACAGTGACAGTACATGATGATGAAACTTTGAATGGTAGAAAAGATGAGTAGTGATTCAGGAATTGTCGATAAGTCGACCACATTCCTGGAAAGAAGTTGACTGATTCAGTAACAAAGAGAGAAAGAAAGATGACCTGCACAAAGCTTTCTGAACTAGTAAGCAGTAACAAAGGATGGAACTTATTGATTCTAGTAATTGAATTTTGCTAATGTACTTTAGACCTTTATTCCTGGAAAGAAGTTGACTGTATACAATCTCTAAATTCAATACTCACTCTCAGAGTCATACTTAAAGTGATCAAATCATCATGTAGTACATGCTTAAAGTGATCAAATAAGCTCTCCATTTGATTAAGTTGTCTGATCATTTGACAAAGGACCACAGGATGAGATAAATTTTCCCCATCGTTCAAAGGGAACTTCCTACTAGCAAAATTGTGTCCTACGAATCCACATCGATAACTTATACGATGAAAAGCTTGAGAAAGTCATAAAGACTGGAAAATATACATGAGCAACTCAAATTCACTCTTAGCAACACCCAAACTAAAAATACCATGCAGCTTGAATGAAAGAATACGTCAAAAGATGGATTTGAATGAGAGATAGGTTAACAGATCAATCATCTTACGATAAATGTTTGAAGAGATGAATTTGAGTATCCATCCTTTGTCACTCATCTGCCTAAAGTTAGGTGGCAAACAAATAGACACTTGATGGGTATAAAAAGTTATCAATCATCTTAAAATTTACCATCTCTTGAAGGAAATAAAGCCTACTGGGAACAAATTGCAGAAGCAGTAAAAAGTCCATTCTTTTCATCCCCGAAGTTGCAGAGGTTGGTGGTCGTCGTAATAGTAGCTACACAGATCGAGGATCTAAAAAATGCATTCTAATTCGTAAACATGGCAAAGGAAGAAATTTTTGGTGGAACTTACCCAACAGATTCTGTTTAAATGATCATAACATTATAATATGCAGAAAATTCCTTTACAGATTCCATTTCAAACAATAATAACAAGCTAAGGTTAGCAAAAGATTCGAAGTAGACGTGTGGTTGAAGCACCATTCCGAAATCACATCAATTAACACTAGGCGTGCTTTTGCAGACGTTCACGGGTTAACACACTCCAATAAAATATTGGTTTTACAAAACTCTCCGTCAAGTTTGAGCCTTCATCATCTAAATCAATTGAGAAACACTGAAACTATGTAAGATTATATTTCGGCAGTGATTGGTCACTCCTACCAACCTAAAAATGGGGGAAATGCTAAAAACGGAATCAACATGGGCAAACGACGAGTGGCGAAGCCCTAAAACCAGGGACGGTTCCGATTCATACAAAATCGACGAAACCATAAAGGAGAGAGAATACAGAGAAGGAAAGGAAAGACCATGATGGGCATAGATGTAAGCCGACCGCCATGAGTAGATGTGATCCCCAGGCGCGAGCTCCTCCCGCTCAACCTTGTTGGAGAGGATGCTCATCCCTTGCTCCTCGACTCTCCTCCTGGACCGAGGCGAGATTAGGTAAAAAAAAATGAAGGCGACGACGAAGAAGAAAAGGGAGAAATGCGATTGCTTCGCTTAGCAGCGAAGGAAACCGACCTGTCGGCTTAACAAACCTATGCGAATTGGACCGGACAAATTAGATCGAACTAATGGGCCCAGGAATGACATTTCGGCTTCCAAATTACAGTGGCTACAATGAAAAGTTTTGAAACTTGGAGGGGTGCAAAGTGAAATTACCGAGAGAATAACTAGCCATCGGTTGAGCTGCTCGAGCAGCCTTTCGATGACCGATCTCGACCGTTGATTGAGTCAAGAAACACCGGCTAAGAGAACGCTCACCGTACGATTCCCACATGGAAGTAGAAATCAAAAGCTCGCGGGAAATCCGTTCAGTTGAAGCAAAACAAGCAAAAGCGACTCTTTTGCTCTTCTTCCCAGAGGCGCCTGCCTCGGCTCCTCTGGGCGAAGCTCCGCCGATCCCTCGCCGTGCTGATCGCTGCCCGCCGACGGGGCCACCATGTCCAGTTCCAGAGGCTGCCGCACCGCCGCGCCGACGCGTATTGTGGATTAGGTCTCAGATTAGCACTCTCTCCAAAATTTCTCTCATGGTTTTCTCGACCTTGCACGTCTCATGAACCAAAACTGTTGCTTTATTCTCCGATCATCTTCGACGTGTTATCGCCAATGCTTCTTCTTCTTCGAACCTTTATCAACGATTTTTTTCGATCTTCTACAACTCATGCACCAGAATTGCTGCTCTTTTCTTGTGTATTCTCACTTCAATTGAAGAATTTCTATTCCCTAGTTTACTTTTGTTGTTGTTCGTTTGCTCATCAAAATGCTTGCTTTATTAATTGACTTGCTTTAATATAAAGTGTCTTTATGTTATTTAAAATACTTCTTTATATATTTGTTCGTCAAGGTATTGCTTAATTTGCATTTCGCTAAAAATCACTTAAATATTTGTAACCTAAGTAAATTTAAAATTAGACCGGATTCAAGTTCAATTTGACGGGCGGTTCATCTTGAGGTTTGTGGATGATAAAATAAAAAATCTTAGATGATAATTTTTTATATTAACAAATAAAAAGTTTTTTAAAAAATGGAAAATATGTTAAAATGGTGTTTTGATTTTTTTTTTAAAAGAACAACATTTCATCTCTCTCCTTAACTACTATAATGATATATTCTCTCCACGTGATTTCTCTTCTTTGGGACGGACTGACACATGTATTGGAGCGAATATTTTATTTTTTGAAAATAATATTATTATGATATTAAATTTCAAAAAATAATATTACTATATTATTAAATTTCAAAGATCAATATCACTGTCCTATTACAGTTTAAAATCATATTATTTTAATGTTAATTTTTAAAATATAACATCAAGATATTAGTTTTAGGATTTATATAATACTAAAATGATATTGAGTATTATTTTTTAAAATTTAATATCATAGTCGCATTGTTTTTTTAACATACTATAGTGATTCATTAAAGATGCCCGAACAAAATCTGAAAATTAAGCAGTCTTTTATGAATTTTGCTATTTGATAAATTGTCGAAAAATGGAATAAAATGCGCTTTTGACGATGGGATCAAATTAGAGACGCAGCACAAATCTATTTAATCTCAACCGCTAAATCTTTGAGAAGTGACCTTCAATTTTGACACGTATACATTGTAATTCGACTTACAAAATATCCAGTAACACCTAATCTCCCGCTCCGTACCGGACGAGGCCGTTTTCTTCGGTCACATGTAACCCGCATGCCGCGGTTATAACGCCAGCCCATCCCCTGCCTCCCGCAAGACACCGACCATCAAATCTTCCGCGCTTTGACTTCTTCCACGCGTCACATCTTTCCTTCCGTATCGTATCGTACCTGGGCCTCACAGATGACGTGGCTCTCAACCCTAAACCTGATTGGATGGGTATGCGATCGTAACATATTTCGTGACTCCAGTTCTTCACCCCCATTTCCCATCCGCCGCACCCAATAGCGACTGTCTTGTCTCTCGTGTTCGCCCCGCTCGCTCTGGGATAGAAACCCTAAGCAGGAATGGAGCTAATGGCTGCGATTCGTTGAAGGATCGCAGGGAATCTTCGCCTCTGATGGATCCTTCCGCAGGCCTCGGGAATCTTCCCGAGGCGCGACCCGCTCCGCTCTTCATCGACCTCAACGAGGCCCCGCCGCCGCCGTGCGACACTCCGATGGCGGACCCCCCTGCTTCTTTCATTTCCCTTGACGCCCGAGCCGTCGCCTGCCGTTTCCATGGCATCCTTATTCCCGCCCCTGGATCCGCCGCGGATTTCCCTGGAGAGGCGGGAGTCGGGCCTGTCGTACTTCCTTGCGGTGTCTGCAGCTTACTGGAGACCCGCGGTGGGACGGTGGTCTGCGACGGCTGCGAAAGGGGTTTCCACGTGAGCTGCGTGAGGAATCGGCTGCGGCAACCGATGGCTGCTGTGGACGACTGGCTCTGCCATGAATGCAGCGCGAACGGGAGGCCCATCAAGAGATGGAGTCTTGGCGCAGCCAGGTTGCTTGACATCAATGCCTTGCCTCCTAGTGATGGAGATTTAGAAGAGCTGCATAATAACGGAATTGGTGGATGCAGGTAATTTTTTCTTTCTGTCTCCCTCTCTGCTCTTACAGTTTTCCCCTCCAGTTCTGTTGTTTCTTGTTTTTTGCTCGTTGCTATGTATTTGGTCAGATTGCGGTCAATTACCTTGTTTTTAAAATGCTTCTGATGTCATTTTTCATTTTTCGAGATGAAAATTGGCCCCTTTTATTATATGTAGTTCTTTTTATTCAGTTATAGAAAAGGAAAGTTGTGCTGCCATGATCTTTCATCCTCAAAATATGGTTAGAAATAGATTCCATTAGTTCCATGTAAAAAATAAAAATAAATAATGAACCAGTTAACACCTAACCTTGGGCGACCGGCCCCATTAGTTCTATGTAGACGCATATAACATTTGACATCATAATTAAATTTGCTAACATGCAGAATGCCAATAGGGTCAGCTTTTATCCATGCCTTCCTAGGGCAAAGAGAAAACACAACTCAACTTTATCATCGCAGGAAAAGAAAGGCACCTCATTGGTAGTCAAATCTATTTGCATTTGTTATAAAAGAATGAATTAGGACTTATTGTCTAATTTGTTACTAGTTTATTTCTAAAATATAAGTTCACTTATAGTCCATCGTTGCTTAGCTCCATGACATGTACTGTTAATCCCCTGAAATGCCTTCATGTTGATAGTCTGCATCACATTGCCATGTCTTTTGGTTCTCTGCTATAGAACAATTCTTCATAGGACTCTTAGCTTCCTTCTATCGCTCAAATCACATACCAATGCCAAGACAATAACCAGCAAACTTGATCTGGGTTGGATTTTGAGATACTAGCAAGACTTATTTGATTTTTCTCTCATGTGATTTTGATTGAATTCTATTGGATTTAGATCTTTTGTGTTGTTTTGATAATTTGCTGAAGGTTATATTGTAGGAATCTGATTTCTAGACCAAAATCAGTTTGTCAGATTAAACTTTGTCATTCATGGTCCATCCGATCTGGTCTAGTTTGGTTCATTTATTTTTGAAAATCTTGGTTATCTTGTATCTTTTGAATTGGGAGGTTGGTGGAAGAGGAACAAGTTAGAAAATAATATTATACCAGAATGTGAAAGAACCATATAGTAGTCTTTTAAGTCTGTTAATAATGCAACCATTTATATTTGATACTTCCCTAATGGTTTAGCCATTTAGGATAATATTCAAGTGGTCCGAATAAAATTTAGCATGGTACCCATAGCATGAGGTAAGCAATGTTTGAAAATTCCCAATTTCAGTTCTAAAGGAATAATTAAGCATGCTTAACGTGTGTATGTGACAGTTGAACAGAAATAAAAAAATATAAGAACCATGAATACAACTTGAAATAGTTGGAACTAATGGTTTTTGTTTATGTGATATTGTAAAAGGGCAACACGAAGCTCCCGCCAATACGTAGTCTTGGGGAAGGGTCGGACCACATTGGGTCTATTGTACACAACCTTACCCTGCATTGCAAGAGGCTGTTTCTGCAACTCAAACCCATGATGGCGCAGGGGAGAAATCTCCGGGTGCGACTTTTGAATAGAGGTTGCAGAGAAAGCGTAGGGATAAGAAAATTCGCTAACGAAGAGGAGTCGCCTCTAGGTTTAAACGAAATATAAATTGTATTCAAATTAAAATCAAACTTAACCTTCAAACTTAACATGTTTTTACAAGAGCACTAACCCTTGTTTAAATAGCCTAAGAAATAAGAAAAAGTCATAATAGAAAAAAGAAAAAGTAAAAGAAAATTAATCCTAATAAAAAGATAAAGTCTAAACTAATTTTTAGAAAAGAAAATTAATTCTAAAAATTTAAAACAAATAAAAGAAAAGGTTAAAAGATCAATTCTAGAGTTTTGGAGGGTATTAGAAAGTCGATTCTTTCTCGTCCAGACTCCGAATAGAGCACAACCGCGTCAGGAGTCCGCGGATTAATCATCTTCCTCGTTGGTAGTCTCAATCAGCCCAAAAGGGAGGCTAAAAGCATCATTTTCTTCTCGTCACAACTTGAAGGGGAACATAGGCGTATAGGCGTATCGGATGACATAAATTGGTTGTACTGCTAGATGCTCCTGCATCACAATCTCGACCAGGCGCGCCTCCAACTCTTTCGCCGATAGAATTCTTGCCTTGTTTATGGCCGCTTGCAACATGGTGTCAGTTGCACAAAAGAAAAACCTTCAGTTAGATATCAAAAATATGCAAGGTATAAAATCTTACCAAATGAAGAACGAAGGGGAGTCGGGATGAGACTCAACCCAATAGATGTAGCATCCCCTCCTCAAGCAACGGGCTGCTATCGAACTTCGAATCCTTTATTTTCTCAGAAGCCTAGAAGAAAACCCGCTCCAAATGATGGTTCTTCAAAGTAGGTGGCTTGGGCATCTGGGACTGCTAGCGGGTTGGCCAGGATATAGGATTGGGAGGCTTTACAAAAAAGAATTGGGATTTCCACCCCTTGTGTGAAGAAGGGAGGTGCTTCAGGAGATTAATCCCGGTTATGGAAAAAAATAAAAAACCCCATCATCCATCTTCTTTGAGTAGAAGAAGTAATGGAAGACTCGAGAGGGAAGGGGAATGCGATATAGACGAAAGAGAATAAACACTTCGGTTAAAATCCGGAAGGAGTTTGGACCAAGTTGCGATAAAGGAATACGAAAGTATTGAGATACTTCTGCAAATAAAAGAGGAATTGGAAATCGCAACCTGTTCACCAGCTGACCCCTGAAGAACGTCACGTACCCTGGCGGAGGGCGTTCTGGACGGTCATTACCATTTGGAAGCATCAAATGATGGTCGGTCGGAATCCCATAAGTAGTCCTTAACTTATCTAAAGTTCCACTAGTGAAGCTAAATTCTAGTGACCTGTACCATGAAGACGACGAAGAAGGCCTGACAGCCATTTAAGGTGATTGTACGGGGAGGTAGGTATAACAAGGAAGTTAACTGACGATCGAAAAAGATGGACGTAGAACTTACAGAAAAAAGTGAACAGAAACGATCAGAGACGAAGAAGAGCGCAGATGACGAACACAAGAGAAGAAATCACGCGAGAAGGACAAGGGCATCCTGTTAATGACCTATATATATTGCGTTCACTCAATCTCGACCATCGAAGGCCTGTTACCACTAGGGCGGGATTGATATTTCAACCGTCGGATCAGGCATTGAGGATAACGCCAAATCTCTATAATCATCACGATCTCGGCGACCCCTCGTTATCCTCGCAAATGGTTATATCATATTAATGTGACTCAACCTCGGAAGCATGCTGATGAACCCAGACTCAGAAATCGAGGCAGATTGAGCGTAACGTGCATTTAAAAGGCATGACCGCGATTAATGATGCAAAATCTCACATTTAAAGCACAATGTCAGGTCAAGTCTAAAAAAGCGCCACGTGGATACAAATTGACCATACAATAGTCCAGTTAGTTGAACTTGCGTCTCTTTTGACTAGACTTGAAGGAGAGACATGTGATATGGGAAGTAGTCAAAGATGTGCCACGTGGCAGAAAAGTCAATATAAGGACAAAGATGACAGTCAAAGAGGGCTACCGCCCCAACTACTGGGACTCTCGACTACCAACAGCCCCGTCTACCAACCTCCTCGGCTACCAACAGTCCCCGAATATCAAACGACCCCAACTACCAAACGGCCTCGACTCCTCAAACTCTCGGCTACCAACAAGCCCCCAACTACCAACAGCCCCGGCTACCAACAACCCTCGGCTGCCAACAGCCCTCGGCTACCAAACAGGTTGTGATGTTGGTAGTCATTTATGTTGGTGCAGTTTGCACTAAAAGTCTAACCCTAAGGTTTTGATGTATGACAACAGGTTAAAGTTAGAGTGTT
>JBBUKS010000113.1:15883082-15916772 GCA_038050645.1 Hedychium gardnerianum
CTCAAGCTTCCAATGTCACTTCTGAAATAACTTAATTATTGTTTTTTTATTAATAAAATTCTTTATTTTAAAAAATAAATTAATTAAAAATTTAAATTTACTAAATTTATATATTAATGCAATTCTTTATTTTTTTCATAATAATCAAGTAAAGTTGTTAATTTACTTTATTTTTTTTTTCAATTATACGGATTTGTTGCAAAAAATATATTAAAATAATAGGATTAAATTGTTTTCTGTAAGAGAAGTATAATTTGAATTTTCAATTTGACTTGTCTAAATAAAAGTCAACTTTTTTTATTTTTTATTTTTAAAAATATTAGATTTAACTTTTGGAGTAAAAAAAAAGAAGAGTAAAATCATCATTTTAGTAATCGATTCAAAATGACCTTATATTTTTTTAAAGAGGATAAATAATAAGAAGCATTTATTTTAGTATAGTGATGTTTTATACGAGGAATTCAATGATGTATTTTATATATGTTAGAAATTAATTCCAAGATTTATTGGAGAAGAAAAAAAATAAAAGATTAGATTTAACGGATCAAGCTAATTGAGTTAATTAACCATGAAGTTAATTTATTTTTTTAATATTAATTTGGATGAATCAAATTGCTAAATCAATTAAAAACAAATACATACATCAATTAATCATGATACATCAATTAAAATTGTTAATTTAATTTTTTTTCAATTAAAAAAGGGAATAAATTTTTATTAACTTTTTGAAATGCAAATTAATAATTCATTTGAACAAATAAAAATTTATTTGATAGATAAACATGGAAAATATTGACCGACTCATTTTTGTTACAAAAACAAAAACCCTAAAATCTAACTTAAATATATAACCCCACCCATTTGTATGCTAACTTTATTTTAACATTTAATAAATTTCAGGTTGCATAAAATTTTAATTTTTTTTATTAATTTCAAATCATGTTAATTTATTTTTAAAACATATACTCTTACATTAATATAATTTGTAACAATGACAATATAAAACAAATATTCTTTTAAAGTAACATAATTTCTAAAATTCTAGAAACACAAATAAATAACAAAAACCATCTCAACTTATTTATTAATAGAAATATATACTGTTAACAAAATCCAAATACATGAACATTCAAAAAAAAAAAAACCTTTAGCATTTACCCTACAAAAAACTTTTAATTGAAATGAAAGGGGAAAGACATCAAATTGTTGTTCCACTAGGAATTAAGGCATCTTTTATTAGGGTGACAATGCCACTTTTAATGAAGTATCCATGGGCCTCCCTTGATGCTTCTTGCACATTTTCGGTATTAATGATCTGCAATACCATATCGACAAAAGGGAGTGTTAAAAATTATGATATTGTAGATTTTTAGGGAATATCATAAGCCGTAATTGTTGAAGGATGAGTTTATGAGCACCTTAACGTTTTCTCCAATTCGAACATTCTTATCGATGATGGCTTTTCTAATTTGAGAATTTCTTCCAATTCCAATTGGAAAACTACCTTTCGCAGCTAATAGAATCTTGTCAGCTTCAGTCTGCATAAATGATGAATTACGTTCACCGATAATGTTTTATGGATTCGTCAATGAGTAAAATGAAAACACTATGAAATATTGAAAATGTTACTTCAAGTATGAACTTATCAAACTCTGATCATTAAACATATGTCATTAAACATATGTAAGTTTTACCTCATAATAATCAGCTCCCATTAATAAAGTATCTTCTACCACCGCACCTTCTGAAATGCAAGATCTAAGGCCAATTACAGAATGATGAATCTTGCATTTCTGCAAATACAAAAAGTATACGTCAACAAATTATATTTAGCAAAGTTTATAGGGAACAAAAGGTGTCAAAATAAAGAATCTCAAAACAAGTCTTACTTGAATCACACATCCCTCGCCGATGACACTATCGGTAACGTCAGTATCAAGCATTATAGATGGAGGCAAATATCGAGCTTGTGTATATATTGGATATGAAAGGTCATAAAAGCTGCAATTTAAACAACACATTCTAGTAACTATAATGAAGAAAATTATAAACAAATAAATCCTTGTTATTGTCTTAATTTACCTGAAATCGGGTACAGGCTTCTTCGTTATCCCAAGATTAGCATTGTAAAATGCTTCTATGGTGCCAATATCTTCCCAGTAACCATCATATAAATAAGCTTGTACCTTTGATTACAAATTAATTGTAAATTAACATCTAGCAAACTAGAGTGTTCTAAAATAGTATACTAATAACGTCAAAAATAGATCAAACAATCAATTAGAAGGGGAGAAGTACTTTCAATCCGAGGTTGGTTGCCCCAGGAATTACTTCGCTACCAAAGTCATTTGCTGATGGGAACTTATCACGAAGCAACTTAAGCATTATGTCTTTGCTGATCACATAGATGCCCATGCTAGCAATAAAAGGCATCTTCTTTGCTTTTTCTGCATCGAGCCCCAAAATAGTGGTATCCACCTGCATTTTGTGAATAATGGAACTACTTTAATTAAGATGAAAGACAATTGTAGTTCTTGATAATTTGTAAATTTAGATGAAAACTAAAAACAGACTTCACCTGCATTGCCTTCAGTTGCTCGCCTTTTGGCTTCTCCGCAAATTCAATGATTCGTCCTTCTTCGTCGATTTTCATAAGGCCAAAAGCAGTTGCACGCTTTTCATCCATTGGCAGTGCAGCCACAGTGATGTCGGCGCATGATTCTCTATGTGATTGAATGAATTTCTCATAGTCCATACGATATAAATGATCACCGGCAAGAATCAAAAATTCCATCACATTATGCTCCTCAAAAAGCCACAAGTATTGCCTTACGGCATCAGCGGTACCCTGGATATGATATTCAAATACAATATTTAGCAAGCCAATTATATATGAACTAATTATAAGAATTTTGTAAAAAAATTCCTTAATATAAATACTAATTTTGGCACAATAAACAATTGAATTATGCATTATAATACCTGAAACCAGTTAGGATTCTCGGGGCTTTGTTGGGCAGCAAGAACTTCGACAAATCCTTCATTTCGGTAACCACCCATACTGCTTCCATAAGCCCGTGCAAGGTGGCGATTTAGCGAAGCTGAATTGAACTGTGTCAAAACATAGATCTTGGAGATGTTGCTGTTCAAGCAGTTGCTAACAGGGATGTCGATGAGTCTGTAGTTGGCACCGAGAGGAACTGCTGGTTTAGCTCTCTTCTTTGTTAGTGGATACAGCCGCGTTCCTGCGCCGCCTCCTAAAATAATACCCAACACACTCTATCCAGGAAGGGAGAAAATAAGTTTAGTTTTAAATGAGTTATGATTAAGCATATGCATCATGCATTTGCTAGATTGGTGAATCTTATATTACTGAAAAGAAAAATGTTCTATTTTGTTTTTGGGAGTATTGTTTATCAATCAGTCAACCCCACTAGATCTAGTGGGATAAGACTTGATTGTTGTTGTAGTATTTTTTTATCAATCATATGCATTGTACAGGTTTTTTGATCAATCATTATGATTCATGAATGAGATTAGAAAAATGTTTTTTTTTTGTATAATTTACATTCGATATAGAACACACCTTTTTTTCTCAAATCTACGAGTAATTTCTAAAATTTCAAATGAGATAATTCACAAGAAAAAAATCACTCGAACCACAATTCAAAAAATAGATGAGTCTGAGCCTTAAGAAACGCGAATCAGATTAGAAAAATGTAGTTCTTTCAGAATTCGCAATCAAATTAAAAAAGAATTCTTAATCTCTCTCCTTTTTTTCTCTATCTAACGGTAATTTCTGAAATTTCAAATCTCATAATCAACAAGAACAAAAACAAAAACACTCGAAACACAATTCGTAAAAAAAATCAAAAGGCGACTGCAAAATCAAGGAAATCCTGTGTATTCAAAATCCCAGAACAACAAGTAAGGATCAATCGACTCACTCGGCTCGCGTCGGGGAAGAGGCATGTCTGCGAGCTCTTCGAGTCGGATACAGCCTTGGGGGAGACGACCAAGGGGCTCCTCGCTTCTATTCTCCTTGCCGCCACGGACCTCAGGCTGAGTAACTTCTCGCAGGAGAGACGGTCGGAGAAGGAAAGGCCCTCATTGCGGCTGCCGAGGAAGATGCGGTCCTCGGCGAAAGGCGAGGGCTTGGAAGGAGCGGCGAGAATTTTGGGGGCAGACAACACGCCGATCGAGGAAGCCATTGCGGTTTGGTCGATGGATTTTGAACAAAGATAAGCATCTAAAAGCCTTCTCTCAAGTTTAAATAGAACCGAAATTTGTTGTAATTGTTTACTTCCACTTCTCATATTTGTTTTATTTACTAATAGCTTTGTCAGGATTTTTTTAAAAAATTAAATTGATATTCGATAAATTAGATGACTTGGCATGTTTAAACTAAGTATTTATTAACTTTTATTTATAAAAATATAATTTTTCTTTAAGTTTAAAAAAATATTTTAAAAAATAATAATATATGAATTTGAGATAGATAATAAATTATTCGTGAGATGGATATAAATATAGATATTAAATTAAGAGTAGTTTAAATTGTTTAGATTAAATATTAAAAATTTAAATTAAGTTTTATAAATTTTAATTTAAGAAAAATCATATTTTTTATTAAATAATATCTTTTTTTTTTGTAAGTTACTAGATTATAATTTGAAGAGTTCAAAGATATATTAACAAATAATTTAAGATATATTATTTTCTTATATACTTTTAGTATATGGTATGATATTAGTTTAAAGTTGAAATTTGTTTATAATTAAAATTATTATAAAGTTAATTTAGTATTAGATTTGATAAATCAAATGGTTTAATTATTTTATTTTTATCTTTTCAAGATTGATAGTTTCAAAGCAAATAGATAGATTAATAAAATTCTTCATTTTTTAAATATATTAATTAAAGTTATAAATTTACTAAATACATAAATTAATGATGGTTTATTTTTTTCATAATAATTAATTAAAATTGTTAATTTACTTGATCTTTTTAATTATCGGATTTGTTGCAAAAAAAAAGGATTGAACTTTTTACTTTTGAGAAGTATTATTTGATTTTTCAATTTTAATTGTCTAAATAAAAAGTCAAATTTTATTATTTTTATTTTTAAAATGGATTGTGTTTACGGATCAAGTTAATGGAGTTAAGTTATACATATTTAGCATGCTTCAACCACGTATTTATTAACTTTTTTTTATAAAAATATGATATTTTTTTTTAAGTTTAAAACATTATTTTAAAGAATAAGAATATATGAATTTTAGATAGATAGTAATAATTATGATTGAGATGGATTTACATATAGATATTGATGTGGGTTTATAGGTGTTGTTATGTATATTTTGAAAAGTTAAGTATCGTGCTTAATTAGAGGTCAAGATTAATCAACTGAATGAAAATTCCTCGGGGGTCTCTTTCGAACCTAATTGGTAGGCTCCTTGGAACCTGATCGGGAAGCTCCTTTAAATATCATTCCGAGAATTTCTTTGAATCCAGTTGAGAGGTTGCTTGGAATTCAGTCGGTGTGCTCCTTTGAACTCGATCGGAAGGTTCCTTGGAATCTAATTGGGGTGCTCATTTGAACATAGTTCGGGAGACTCTTTTGAACTCGGTCGGGAGGTTCCTTGGAACCCGGTCAGGATGCTCCTTTGATCGGTCGGGGTGCTCCTTTGATCAATCGAATGGACACATCGACCGTTTGCTTCCCCAAGACCATGTTAGCCCTCGATCGGGGATGTTCTTAACAAGATGAGTCTTAACAAGTGGGGACCTCTCACTCCTCAAGATTGGTTCATCCTTATCAAACACTCTCTTATCCACCGGGGGGCTCTCCTCTAGCTCGATTATATTCAGGCCCACAATTCTGGCCCACCATAGTGGGCTGGCCCATCTGGCAATGTCTACTCTGACACCGCGTATGAAATATTCGGGCACATGGATTGTCGAAGCACATAGGTTGTCGAAACACGTGAGTTGTCAGAGCACGTGGAGTATCATACTTCATATCTTTCTCCGCTCATATCTACAGATACGATTAGACAATTTTTATATAACTATATGATACACGTCCTTCTCTAATTAAATACATCATTTAAGACAACACAAAATACATGATACTTCTGTTATAAATAAAGGTCCACCCCGCATACGCACACGCTCACACTCTTCACCTTCATTATTGTTCGTCTTTTTTACATTTCCTTATTGTCACCGGGACTTATTTGAACATTAAAGTGGCTACGCCAGAGTACTCTCGAGCCTCCATTCTAATACCGGTTCTCCCTCCCTCTCTTTTTCGTAGGCATTCGACATTGAGCCGGTGGCAACATTTTTGGGGACTTGGCCAACATCAATGACATATCACTGATAACTTATTTTTGGTGATTTTCAAACGGGAATAGATATTAAATTAATAATAGTTTAAATTGTTTAGATTAAATATTAAAAATTTTAATTTAAATTGAGTTTTATAAATTTTAATTTAAGAAAAAATCATATTTTTTAATAAATAATACCAATATTTTTTTCGGAAATTACTAGATTTTAATTTGGAGAGTTAGAAGATATATTACCAAATGATTTAAGATATATTATTTACTTATATACTTTTAGTATATGTTAGTTTAAAGTAGGAATTTGTTTTTAATTAAAGTTATTATGAAGTTAATTAAAATTATTATGAAATTAATTTAGTATTAGACTTTATAAATCTAATAGCTCGTGGTGAGCAAAAAATATTGATTAAATCGAATTAAATTATTAAATTTAAAAGTTTAGTACAATTAATTTAAAATTTTATTTATTTATTTTTAAAAATATTTTTTTCAATTCAATTTTAAAATGTATAAATTAATTAAATTAAATATCATAAATCGACTAATATATTATAAATAGTCGACTAATATAATTGAATCAGATAATAATTATATAATTTAATTGATGATTCAATTATTTAATATCAGTTGATTGATGATGTAATCAATTGATCGATTGATTAATTTAATAATCAATCGATTAATTTAATAATTGATGGGATTAATTGATTTTATATTAGTTTAATTTATTCCATTTTATGACAAAATTCCATGGATTTGATTTATCTAATTTTTTTTATTTAATTGATTTCGATTTATTTGTTGGTTGGATTTTGAACCTATTATTCAGCTTAATTATTATTATTTGCTTACTTTTCAAGATTGATAGTTTCTAAGTTTTTATTTTTCTAAATATATTAATTAAAGTTAAATTTACTAAATTTATAGATTAATGAAATTCTTTATTTTTTCATAATAATCAATTGCAGTTGTAATTAATTTACGTTTAAAAAAAAATAGGATTTAAAAAATCAATTTTATTATTATTTTTTTAAAAAAAATGGTTTTAAACGGATGCTAACTAATGCAGTTAATTAATTATGAAGTTAATTTATTTTTTAATATTAATTTGGATAAATCAAATAGCTAAATCAATTAAAAACAAATACATACATTAATAATCTTCTTTATTTTTCATTTGAACACCATTTGAGGGACTCTTTCAAACTCGGTCGGGAGGGAACCTCGGTGGGAGTGCTCCTTTGATCGGTCGGGGTGCTCCTTTGATCAGTCGGATGAACACACCGACTGTTTGCTTCCCCAAGACCATGTTGGCCCTCAATCGGGATGTTCCTGACAAGACAAGCCCTGATGAGTAGGGACCTCTCACTCTTCAAGATTAGTTCATCCTTATCAAATACTCTCTTATCCACCGAGGGCTCCCCTCTAGTCGGATTATATTCAGGCCCACGATTCTGGCCCATCATGGTGGACTGACCCATTCGGCAACATCTACTCCGACACCACATATGAAATATTAGGGCACATGGGTTGTCGAAGCACATAGGTTGTTGAAGCACATGAGTTGTCAGAGCACGTGAAGTATAATACTTTGTATTTTTCTCCGCCCATATCTACAGATATGATTAGACAATTTTTATATAACTATATAATACACGTCCATCTCTAATTAAATACATTATTTAAGACAACACAAAATACATGATACTTTCATTATAAATAAAGGTCCGCCCCGCAAAGATAGGTACACACACGCTCACACTCTTCACCTTCGTTACTACTCTTCTTTTTTACATTTTCTTATTATCATCGGGATTTATTTGAGCATCGAAATGACTACGCCCGAGTATTTTCGAGCCTCCATTCTAATACCGCTTTCCCCTCCCTCTCTTTTTTGTAGGCATTCGACATTGAGCCTGTGGAGACATCTTCGGGGACTTGGTCAACATTAGTGATATATCACCGATAACTTATTGTTTTGTGAGTTTCAAACGGGAAGAGATATTAAATTAATAATAGTTTAAATTATTTAGATTAAATATTAAAAATTTAAATTGAGTTTTATAAATTTTAATTTAAGAAAAAATCATATTTTTTTAATAAACAATACCAATATCTTTTTTTTCCGGAAGTTACTAGATTTTAATTTGAAGAGTTAAAAGATATATTACCAAATAATTTAAGATATATTATTTACTTATATACTTTTAGTATATGTTAGTTGTAGAATTTGTTTTTAATTAAAGTTCTTATGAAGTTAATTAAAATTATTATGAAGTTAATTTAGTATTAGATTTTATAAATCTAATAGCTTAGTGGTGAGCAAAAAAAAAGATTAAATCGAATTAAATTGTTGAATTTAAAAGTTTAGTTCAGTTAATTTAAAATTTTATTTATTTATTTTTAAAAATATTTTTTTAATTCAATTTTAAAATATATAATTTGATTAAATTAAATATCATCAATCGACTAATATATTATAAATAGTCAACTAATATAATTGAATATAATTATATAATTTAATTGATGATTCAACTATTTAATATCAGTTGATTGATGAGGTAATCAATTGATCGATTGATTAATTTGATAATCAATCGATTAATTTAATAATTGATGTGATTAATTGATTTTATATTAGTTTAATTTATTCAATTTTAATGACAAAATTGGATGGATTTGATTTATCTATTTTTTTTATTTAATTGATTTTGATTTATTTGTTGGTTCGATTTTGAACCTATTATTCACCTTAATAGCTTAATTATTATTATTTGCATACTTTTCAAGATTGATAGTTTCTAAGTTTTTATTTTTCTTAATATATTAATTAAAGTTAAATTTACTAAATTTATAGATTAATGAAATTCTTTATTTTTTTCATAATAATCAATTGCAGGTGTAATTAATTTACGTTTTTTAAAAAAAAATAGGATTGAACTTTTTTAGGATTTAAAAAGTCAATTTTATTTTATTTTTTAAAAAAAGGATTGGGTTTAAACGGATGCTAATTAATGCAGTCAATTAATTATGAAGTTAATTTATTTTTTAATATTAATTTGGATAAATCAAATAGCTAAATCAATTAAAAACAAATACATACATTAATAATCTTCTTTATTTTTCATGATATATCAATTAAAATTGTTAATTTACTTCTTGTTTTTTCAATTAAACAAAAGAATAAATTTTTATTAACTTATAGAAATGCACATGCGTATATTAATAATTCAGTTGAATAAATAAAAGTTCATTTAATAGATAAACATGAAAACAAATATTTCTAAAATATTTTTGTAAATTAACATAATTTCTAAAATTCTCGAAATACAAACAAATAACAAAAAAACATCTCAACTTATTTATTTATTGATAGAAATATATACTGCTAACCAAATCCAAATACATTAACATCCAAAACAAACTTTAGCATTTACCCTACAAAAACTTTTAATTGAAATGAAAGAGAAAAGATATCAAATTGTTGTTTCACTAGGAATTAAGGCATCTTTTATATATTATGGTGACAATGTAACATTTGATGAATTATCCATGGGCCTCCCTTGATGCTTCTTGCACATTTTTAGTATTAATGATCTGAAATATCATAAGTCATAATTGTTGAACGATCCATGAGTTTAAGAGCGCCTTAACGTTTTCTCAAATTTGATATTCTAATGTGATAATCTCTTCCAATTCCAATTGGAAAACTACCTTTCTAATATAATCTTGTCAGTTTTGATATGTGTAAAATGATTAATTACATTCACCGAAAAATTTACTTAAGTGGATGAATTACATTCACCGATAATGTTTTATGGATTCATGAGCAAAATGAAAACACAATACGAAATATTGAAAATATTACTTCTAAGTATGAACTTATCAAACTCTTATCATCAACCATATGCAAGTTTTACCTCATAATAATCAGCTCCCATTAGTAAAAATATCTTCTACCACTGCACCTTCCGAAATGCAAGATTGAAGGCCAATTATAGAATGGTGCATCTTGCATTTTTGTAAATACAAAAAATATACGTCAATAAATATTTAGCAAAGTTTGTAGGAAACAAAAAGTGTCAAAATAAAAAATCTCAAAACAAATCTTACTTGAATCACACATCACTCGCTGATGACAATAACACCAATATCAGCATTATAGATGGAGGCAAATATCAAATTTGTGTATATATTAGATATGAAAGGCTATAAATTAAAATTACAATTTAAGTAATACACTCTAGTAACTATAATGAAGAAAATTATAAACAAATAAATCCTTATTATTATCTTAATTTACCTGAATCAGATATGAGCTTTTTACGTTATCCCAAAATTAGCATTAATTATAAATGTTTCTATAGTACCAATATTTGTCCAGTAACCATCATATAGATAAGCTTGTACCTTTGATAATAAATTAATCATAAATTAACATCTAGCAAACTAGAGTATCCTTAAATAATATACTAATAATATAAAAAATAAATCAAACAATCAATAGAAGGGGAGACGCTCTCAATCCGAGGTTGGTTGCCTCAAGAATTACTTTATTACCAAAGTCATTTGCCGAAGGAACTTATTGCGAACCAACTTAAACATTATGTCTTTGCCAATCACATAAATGCTTATGCTAGCAATAAAAGACATTTTCTTTGCTCTTTCTGCAACGAGGCCCAAAATAGTGATATCCACCTGCATTTTGTGAACAATGAAACTACTTAAATTAAGATGAAATGCAAGTAATTCTTGATAATTTGTAAATTCAGAAATAGACTTCACTTGCATTGTCTTCATTTGCTTGCCTTTTGTCTTCTCCACGAACTCAATGATTTATCCTTTTTTGTCGATTTTCACAAGGCCAAAGACAGTTGCACGTTTTCATTCATTGACAGTACAGCCACAGTGATGTCGGCACATGTTCTCTATGTGATTAAATGAATTTCTCATAGTCCATATGATACAAATGATCACCGATCACTGGAAAAAATTAATAATTCTCTCACATTATGCTCCTCAAAAAGCCACAAGTATTACCTTATAGCATGAACGGTACCAAATATGATATTCAAATATAATATTGAGCAAGCTAGTTATATCTGAACTTGTAAGAATTTGGTACAAAATTTTCTTAATATACAATACTAACTTTGGCACAACTTCGACAAATCCTTCATTTCTTGTATGTGATCAAATTAATCAATTTTATATCAGTTTGATTTATTTAATTTTGATGACAAAATTTGGTAGGTTCTATTTATATTAAAAAAATTGATTTAATTAATTTCAATTTATTCGATTCAATTTGATTTTAAACCGATTGCTCACCTTAATCAACCCACTTGTTTTGAAAAATTTAGTAGATTAATGCTTAGAACATTAAAAAAATATAATTTTGCTAACAATAATAATAAGTAAATTAGATTTAACAAATTTTTTAATAAAATTGCAAGATTTAAATAAGTCAGACTTTTTACTACCTAAATGGGAATGAGTGTATTCCGGACGTTTTTTGTATCTCCGTGTAAAGGTTCTGCGATTTTTTGCTAAGAAAATTTATAATACTTTTGTAAAAAAATGATTATGTTTATTATAAATATTTTTGAATTACGTGAAGAAGTGAAGAAAGATAAATTATAAATTTAACTTATAATTGATTAGAAAATAAAAAAAAATTATCCTTAAAAATATATATTCATCGAAAATTATTTTTTATTTTATTATAATAAATTTATTATTCATTCATTAATTAATTAATTAAGATCAATGGGACAAACACGACAATCGGGGGAAATAACCTAAAGGGTGTAATAGTAAATGAAATGATAAAAATGTGACGGGAAATCGGACGCAAAAGCAATCAAAGGACTTACTTCTCCTGTCCGCACTAATCGTCGTCTTCCGGCCTCCGACCATTACGCTCTTACCTTCCCCATTCGACCCTCTTCGTGAGCCGGATTCCTTGTTCGCCTGCAAGATCCCTCGTCCCGGCCGGTCTCCTCAAGATCGAGGTAGGAAGTCTCACCCGGTGCTTCCTATGCTTCGATCGAGTTTTTGCTGTTTTGTTGCCTGTCGATTATTAGCGGAAGTTTTTACAAAGGTTTTAGCTTTAGGTGCTTCCATGGAATATTTTGACCGATATGCTTTTTTTTCGATTCGGGAATAACAGGTGTCGCCTGCGTACCGGGGGATTCATGTTTGTAGGTTTTGGTAACTCGTTGATGCTCGAAATGTATGGAAATTTATGTGGTTTGTAGAAGCATATGAAGTAGTTAGTTGAATCTCGGATCTTTGGTTCATCAGCAAATGGCGGATGGATCGAAATTTGCTGCGATTATTGGTGGCGGGGTTGGAGGAAATGTCGTTGGGAATGGGTTTTATGATATGGGATTTTACCAAAAGCTAGATGAGGGTTCTAACATGTCGATAGATAGTGTTAGAAGCCCTTCAGACGAGCATTGATGGTGGGTCGGCTGCCATGTCCGTGGAAAACAGCAGTGTGGGATCGAACAACTCTAGGACTGGAATACTGCACCATACTGGACTCCGCCTATTCCCAGGTGTCAACTTCTCTGTGGGGCATAGCGTGCTGAGACCTGGTAGGGTCTCTCATGCTATGAACGAAGACGCTTTGGCTCAGACCTTGATGGACCCACGGTATCCTACAGAGTCTCTCGAGAACTATGATGAATGGACCCTATATCTAAGGAAGTTGAATATGGGGGTGGCCTTTGCTCAGGGTGCTTTTGGGAAGCTCTACAAGGGTACTTATGATGGACAAGATGTTGCTATTAAGCTGCTGGAAAAGCCTGAGAATGATCCTGAGAGGGAATTGGTCATGGAGCAGCAATTCAAACAGGAGGTTATGATGCTTGCAAATCTCAAACATCCAAATATTGTCAGATTTATTGGGGCCTGCAGGAAGCCTATGGTCTGGTGCATTGTGACAGAGTATGCAAAGGGTGGATCGGTGAGGCAATTTCTTATGAAGAGGAAGAATAGATCAGTGCCTCTAAAGCTGGCAGTCAAGCAAGCAATAGACGTTGCTAAGGGGATGGAGTATATTCATGGCTTGGGATTCATACACAGGGATCTTAAGTCTGATAATCTACTTATATTTTCAGATAAATCAATTAAGATTGCTGACTTTGGGGTTGCTCGTATTGAGGTCAAGACTGAAGGAACACCTGAAACTGGAACTTATCGGTGGATGGCTCCGTATGTGAAGTTGGCCTTTCATAAGTTTTTACCATTTTAACATCTATTGAAGTTCTCACTGAAGGACACAGATTTTTTTTTCTCAACATTCATTGTATTTGTTGACAAGATAAAATATTTTCATTCTAGCTATGTTGATAAGAGTTTTGTGCTGCCACATCAGAGTATAAAAATGTGATATTACACCTAAAAGATAGTAAAGGTATTTAGCATATAACATCGTGTGAGAGTAGGAAAGAGAGTTATTAAGTGCATAGACAAGGAAGAATCACCAATCTAGATCCAATTAGGCAATTTTCAGCTAAAAAATGCGCTTACTAGTGACTGCTGATAATTCATAATAAAAATCCTATCGTAGTTTGGTTGAACTATCTTTCCTTTAAGTTGTGGTTGATTTCTTTGATTGATTTTTGTTCTCATGAATTGCTTATTAGAACCATCATATGTATAACTCTTCCATGATAAATGTTTTTGTTTGGTCTAATTGATGTGCTATATGAAGAAAGGCCTAAAACAACTACCACAATGAATGCATGTACTCTTCTAGGTTAATTTAGGATGTGTAGATATGCTTCATATTGCTTCATATATGTTTTATAGTAGCATAATCAGTTATATAATGAAGCTTAATCTTCATATGCTGCTGTTTGGTAAGAGATCTCTTTATGCAGTTGGACTAAGATTTTGTTCAATTGAGAATGACTTCCTGAGTTGGATTAAGGAAGCCAAGACTTTGGAATATTGCAAATTACATTTTCTGTTAGATTTCTTCCCTGAGTTTGATCATGCACAAAGAAGCCAAACATCTTAGAGTAGTTCACGTAGCCCTTAATAGAAGTATAATAAATAACGAATAAATTCAAAGATTGATTAATTTACCTAGATTGGATTATTACTAATTGAAGAAAAAATGGTCGGACATGCTTACTACTTTGATTAGATGTAAATTGGAATATCTTGGTAGGTTGGGTGGTAAGGATACCCTAAATTCCTCCAGAATTGAATTTTCAGTTGATTATAATAGCATCCTTACAATATGTATTAGATGATAAAACCTGACAATTCGGTTTCAGGGGCTTAAATATTATCCTCTTTTTGTTCTTAGGACTCAGGGATGGTGGATAATTTGTGAGTGAAAGAACACTATAGTCTAGAATGGCAAGATGTTTTCTCTTAGTCTTATCTGTAGCAAAGGATGTTGTTTCCCCTTGAATGTGCACTTTTTATGGCCAGATATAGGATATTTACTGATATTCAACCTAGTATCCAACTATGTATAAAAGATATGTTTTATGCATCGCTCTGTGATTAAAAAAATTCCATCTGAATATATTGACTTTTGTTCGTTTCTTTTCGCGGCAATTTGTTTGTGTTCCTACATTATGGATTGCTACTAAATTTGCCCCTTAACTACACCCATTGTTCTCAGCGAAATGATACAGCATAGACCATACAATCAGAAAGTTGACGTGTACAGCTTTGGCATTGTTCTCTGGGAGCTTATTACTGGAATGCTCCCTTTCCAGAATATGACAGCCGTGCAGGCGGCATTTGCTGTTGGGAACAAGGGAGTACGTCCAATCATACCGCAAGGTTGCCTCCCTGCACTTAGCCAGATCATGACCCGCTGCTGGGACCCTGATCCTGATGTGCGCCCTTCCTTCTCCGACATTGTTGGGATGCTAGAGAGTGCAGAAGAAGAGATTGTCAATACTGTTCGTAGAGCACGTTCCGTTGTTGCCTACAGCCAATGACCTTTGACTGAAGTTTTAGTGAGCGAAAGTAACAAGTGTTTCATGCAATGAAGATTTTTGGGACTGGAGATAGATCAGATGTAACATATTGAAATGAGGTTTTTGGTCAAATTGCCTTTTACGGACTCAATTGTTCCAAATATCGTCATGGATAATGAACTGAGTAAATAGGTTCTCGTCTGTCTGAACAGTAGTTCGACTTTATGTTGAATAGCTACAAACCAATGTATATCAATCTAGCTTGTCTAAGTGTTTGAGTTCCCAAATCCAGTTAGCGCTGGTGTCACACATTATTCTTATATCTGTGTATTCTCTTTTCTTATGAACAATGCCTTCTATGTGCCATTAAAATGCAAGCGATGGTTTGAATCTGTATGTTTATGATCGAACACAAATGGTTTCTTTTACAATGGTTGCCATATTTATTACCCGTTTATAGAGCATGTTGATGCCCCAAATGCTCTTTATTGACCCTCAACTCCCATGATTAATATCAATTCTGCACTCTAAATCGAAACATCAACTCTACATAGGAGTGTTTAAACGATGTTTTCTAGTGTGTTGCCTCTTATCTATTTCCTGGAGTTCATTCTATCTTATATTATTTTGAGATGGAATGATTGACACGGGAGGCGTCTTAAAATATTTCATACCCATTAGCCTTTGGTTCACAATTACAACCATCCACTATACCTGTGCTTTAGAACGTGATCTTCTTTCAACTTGGCATGGACTGAGCTCAACCCGATTCAAAACTAAGGACAAGTGAAATAAAAGACAAAAATAGCTGCTTCTCACAGTCGGTCGAATAAAACTTTTATCCATTCTCCAGCTGATGATGATATTTGAAAAGGGTTAAAATTTCAAGTACCTAGGATTCTTCAAAACGACAAGTACATGGGACCATAAAGTGGAAACTACGACTACGTACCATATCGAACTGCAAAACAACACAAGACACCCAATCTACAAGAATGCATCAGATTGGCTCTCCTTAAAGTGCTCATAACAACTGATTGAAGTCGAAGTGGGACTCCTTGGGCGTCCTGTGCAATTGGAAGTTCCAGAGTCAGCTTCGATGGTTTTGCAGGTCAAGTCTGATCAGTGGCTGCTCTTCTTGCCAGATGCCACCTGTTTCATTAGTCTGAGTTGATACAAAACTGATTGGATTCACAAACTGGAAATTCGATTGCGCCTTGTGTGGAAAACAAGATTCAGTTGACAGAAGAGAGAGAACACACGGATTCGGTGCTCCATTGAATTTATAAGCAAAAGCAGGTGCTACTGGATCTGTGGAATAAGATTTATGAGATCCATTAGAAACTTGAACAAGTAGAATGCTGTTGTTAACTTGAAGTATTACAAAAAAAGTACCAACTGAAAAAAGGTTTTCAGTTAAGCATTCTATAGCCACAAACTAATTTTTTATGATTTATGAAACAAACATTAATGAAACCTCTACTTCATCACTAGTACATAATATATACAAACTGGTCTTTATCCGAATACTCAACTTTTAGGATACATGGTTAATCCATCAATTTTAACATGATATCAAAGCAAGAAGTTGAGGCTTCAAATTCCAGTCAAGTGAAGGACTTCATCCACACATGAAAGGAGAAGTGTTTAATAAAATAAGTATATAAATTAGTTTTTTCCTTAATAGTTCAATCTTTTAAGATAACTAGTTATCCAATCAACTCTACTAATAGCCAATGAAGGATAGTTGTTTCCGTTTGTAGTAGGTGCATAATTGGAAGAAAAAATAAATGGAATGTAAGGAAAGGTAACTCATCTAAAGCATATAATACATAGGATGCTACATTACATGAATCATAACCATCATTTCCATTAGCTTTTTAAAGATCATAAATTGGTAAAAATTAAGCAAGTCATCAATAGAACACGAAGCTCTAGTAGGCAGATTTACTAATTTGATAGGCAATCAAAGGTGCAAAAGATGACAGATATACTGTTATGGCTGACTAACTATAAGATGACAACAGAGCCACATGGTAGCTACTCCTCTTGCAGAAGTGTCATCATACACATAGATCATGATAGTGTCCTTCAACGAAATCAATTTATCGACAAGAAATCCTATTATTGGTCTCTTTCTGAACTTTTTTCTGGTGATGGAATATGAGTACGTGCAAGCAGAAAGTTGCCATATGTTGGTGAAGATTTTTTTTTTTACATTAAAATTCCAAATACAATTCCCCCAGTGAGAGATGTTTCATTTTTGGGACTTTGGAGCAATTATTTCATCTCTATATGAAAATTCATACATGGGTCTTGCTCAGGATATACTATAACATGCACATCATAGCTGTTAATGACTTCATATATAATCATTTAACGAAGTTCAAAAGTTGGCATGATGTTATGCAAATTCAAACAAACAAACAAACAAAAAAAGGGGGTGGGACTACTCTACCTCAAATTTCTAACTGTACTCACCACTAAAATCATGTCATAGAAAGTGATTGGCACAATAATTAAGAGAAGAAATGGACTAGCTCAGGAAATAAAAATGCCTAGCTGAAAAAACTTGATACCAACAGTATGGCAAAAGAGAGAATTTCAATTGTATAAAGAATATGAAGTTCCATGTTGGCCAGATGTCTCACAGAAAATGTAATTAAAAGCAAGATTTTAAAAGCATGTGTAGGCATTATGCAGTCGACCTATCAAATATAAATGTAGGGGCATGTGAGGTGGCTATTAAAAAATTAAAATAATTTATAATGCTAAAACGTTTAAAATACATATCATAAACTATATTAACTGGAATATCCAATTACTAATTTTCTACAATATCCATATAATCCATACATAATCTATATTAATAAAAAATGTAAAAACATATTGAGTAACATGCATATAATTGAACACTTGAAGAGAATTAACAAATTACCATCTTCAAAAACTAACTTATAAAAGAGCTTCGTTGTCCGTTATCCCTTCACAAGGGACAAGGGACAAGGGAAAGTAATATTTGATTGAATCCAAATTGATTTGAATGAACTGCAATTTTGATTTTTTGGGTGCCCCCATATGGGTGACACATGTCTCATATGTGACTATATAGATCACTTAGTCCTGAGTATTGAAGGCCAAATATACTACAATGATACAATCTCTTACCACATACGCTGAGGAAGATGAGGCTTCCTATGTTACTTTTTTAAAACAATGACAAAAAATACTGTATTGAAAATGATTTCATTTAAGAAAACAATGTTTTTGCAAGACCCCTGAAAGCACCTAAGAATGGTTTGAAATACCTATGCTGCAGCTGGTGCTGGAAGCTTGAAGGAACAATAGGGTTCTGGGGGCTTTTTCTGTACCGTTGGTCGGAGATGCAACCAATAAACAATCAGAACAAAGAGAGAATAAAACGAGGAAAACTAAGATGCAGAGGAACAAGAAGGAAGAAGACTTCTATCCCTAGAACTTCCTCTTCAGCATGGTGTAAGGTTCTGCCAGTTTATCGTCATCCAGCAACTCTGCTGGCCGCCTTCAATTTGTGCTGAGGCTTCGGAGATCAACCTCCCCCACAAGTTCTTCAATCAATATTGGATCTCACTGTCTACCTATGACGTGGTTTCTATAGGTTCTAATGTTGATGTCTCTATGAAATAGTATCAGACGAGATGAACAAAATTCAAAACCTTAGCTGGTGTAACAAGATTCAATTATCATTTGTCAGAAACCTTCATTATAAATATATAATTACAGTTTAAGATATTTGACATTTCTTTAGCTTCTAACAAAATATTTAAACTAATGGCTAAACTTTCTTTGTTAAAGGAATCTCAAAGGTGTCGAAGAATGTCAATGCACTTTCTTTGTGGATTACGACATAGGTGGGAATTAGTAGTTGTTGAATAGGAAATTCAACCATAAGTCAAAAGTTTTGCATTTCAGAGAATTGCATCTAAGTGGGTGGATGGAGATTAATGCTGTGATGGAATTCAAAAGCTCTCAGTCAAACAGATGAGACAAGGTTTGATGCCATTACCTTTATTGAATGGCTCGGAATTCATGTCATTGAAAGGCAATAACTTATTGACATCATGGTGAACAGGTAGCATGTTTTTTGATACTCCAGTGTTGGGAAAATGTAATTGTCCATTAGCGCCTCCTAATCTACTTGAAGTTACCCATCCGTTAGGACTGAGGTCAAAACCACTTAAGTCGGCCCATCTGGAACAGTCCATATCTGTCACCTGACCAAAAGAAAGTTGACCAACAATTGAACTTGTTCGCCGGCTATCATCTGTATGAACAGAAGAAAAATTTCAGGGATCAAAACTAGAGGGGATTTACAAAGAAATGTTGACATTGATGGAAAAAAAAAACCCTGAAGGATGCTAATAAAAAACACCCATCCAGCAAAGTTTGGCTACCGTGAAAAATTCTCTTTCTCATCCGTCATGGGGCATAGAGACGGTGGTATTGAGTTGAGACAACATAAAAATATAAAAAGTTCTAAATTACTTGAGATGTTCTAAAACTTCTCATTACATTTTGTTCAGATCAAGGGTCACGAAATGAGATGGGAGCATAAAATCCCATTTACGTTCTTGGGCAGCATACAACAACCACAATCAGTATGGATAACCATGCGGATAGGTCAATTGCCATCCTATGAATGATTTCATATTTAACCTGTAAAATCTGATTTCATCTCCTATAATTTTGATTGTATTATAGCCATTAACTTGAGTTTCTACTCCAGGTTTTTTCCTTGGTTTTACATCCAGATTATCAACATTTTCGAGGAAACTGCCAAATGATAAATTTCTCTAAAAATTGTGCACCATTGGAGAGAAAAAATCATTAAAAATAACATGACTAAAAAAGAACCTAGTGTAGGTCATGATTGACAAATTTGGAACATCACAGGTTCAGTAGTTAAATTGAGCAAGGTATCAAAAGTTATAAATTAAATGAGACATTCGAAGACCAGGCCTCATATATATATATATATATATATATTTTTGATAATCCAGGTATCCGGGCTACGAAATGGTAAAGTTGTTGTCGTGTAACCCAAAGGTCACAAGTTTGAGTCTCGAAAATAATCTCTTGCAAAGCAGAGTACTGTATACAATAGACCCTTCCCCGTGATCCCACATTGGCGGGAGCTTCATGCACCGGGCTACCCTTTAATCCAGGTGTCCGGGTGTCGCCCCTAATCCTAGAGGTAGACGGCCTTTCTCCTATTCCACAGCTTATGCACATTCAAAGACCAACCTCCAGAATATTCGTCTCTAGTGGGATTCGAACACTGATACTCTTACTTGTTCCGCTGAGTGTTTTGTCACTACACCACACTCGTAGGGGCATCCTCAAGGCTATTTGATGAACTTGGTAGATGATAGTTTGGTTTTGTTTTGAATTCTCTATATTTTGTGTGTGTGTGTATTCTCAGGTTGCCTTAGTCATCAAAAAGAAAAAATATCCATAAATGATATTTTGTCTTCAAAGTATTACCATAACTTGATGCAGAAAATGTGGCCGAACCAAATGAAATTGTCTTTGGAAATTGTCTACGTCGACGAGCATTATGTTCAGTTAAGCGTCTTCGGCAGCTTCGCTTATTCTGATCAAACTCAAATAGATTATGAAACCTGAAAGATAAAATAATCATCATATTAATATCAGAAGATGAGTAATTAAGAAATTGGGTGAGACCTACAATATTGCTCCTTTACCAATAAGTTTGACTATTTTTGTTATATATAATAATATACTCAAGAATCTCCAGATCAAATAATCACCAAGTACCATTACTATGTAAGCGCAAATAAGCTTCTTTTACCTTACTGGAAAAAAGATTCACCATCTAAACTATCCCTCCTCCTTTCCCTAAGAACTTTACTATCTTAGCCAAAAAATAAAGAAAGAAAGATAAATGTCCAATTTCTAAGTTACGATGAGTTGATTTAATTGTTTAACTAGATATAAAAAGCACTTTGCTAAGTCATTACCTGCTACATTGTTGACAGAACCTGCAGATCTGGCCATCAATAATAACCTTGGGAGCCTTGGAATGGCTTCCACAGACTCTATGCTTCCTGTGATAGTCTTTGCAACTGCTGAGATTTGCACTACAACCATCAACTTGGCAATACGAATTCTTTATGTGCTGCTGTGATACCTTCACTTTTTTAACCAAACCATTGGACAGGTTCATGGACGCCAAAGAAGAAGAATCTATGTTGTTTTCTTCAGACATACCTTCCAAATATGTCCCCTTGCAGATCTTAGGACTAATAAGAGGTTTCTTACTACTACATGGAACCACTACCCTATGAAGAATGCTGGCGTCCACCCTGTCCACGTCTTTATTCTCCTTCAAGCTCTCAGGAGGCTGTTTCACTAAATCTAAGGTTGATTGCGGTGTCATGGTTCCTGCCTTGGACGGTAGACCAATAGATACTGACAAGAAGCTTTTTGGTTGAAATTTACCTATTTCTGAACCAGAAAATTCAGTACTGCTGGATGAATATACTGATCCGTTGTCATTCCAGTAACTGGTAGTCCAATGGGGATCATAGACTCGGTCAAGTTGTTGGATAGGTTTTAGATTCTCATCTTCTTTTCCACTGACAAGAGGCAAGCAACTGTAGTCCCACGGCAAAGGAGCCACTGAAGTCCAATCCATCCAAGAGGGACTATTTACAGGAAAGACAACTCTGAATAACTATCCTGCAGCATGAAATGTTTTAAGTACTCATTTGATGCTTTGAGGTAGTTAATCAAGCCAAATGAATTCAAAAAAGTCAGAAACCACAATTCAATCAAGGTATTTTATGATATTGATGCATAACTGTCATATAATGAGCAGACGTATTCAATCTTAGCACCACATATCAAAGAAAAACATCCTATCTACAAACATCTGTTAGGTCAGATTTGAATAGATGCATAAATGAAGCACACTACTTTTACCTCTTAGAATTATGGAAAGCAGACCAAGTTTAGATGAAACAATCTGCAACTGAAACTTTTTGCTGCTCTACAAGGAGGTTAGAACGGCCCAAAATCTATTCAAGTAAACGTTAGCTACTTTTGTGAAACTCAACTTCCAAGCATGAAGATTATCTTAAAAGTTCATTTCCATTCAAACAAAAGAAGAGAATACCCCAAGATTAAGGAACACCTAGCCGTCATAATTGACTAAGCTTTTGCCATGAATCACACATGTGGATTACTACTCCGACATAAACGACAGCCTTTAATGATTTTATTCTCTCCTTTACAGAATTTATTCTATCCAACAATCTACAAGTACCCGTTTTATTAGCCCACCACTCTAACTTAGTACCACCGAAGACTCCTGTTTTTCAACATGGTAACCTATCTACACTTCAAGACGAAAGACGTAACCAAGATGCATTCAGGAGTAATCATGATATTCTTTACTTAACCCAAAATCTGCTGTTCTCCCTTCCACACGGAGTCTCCATAAATAATGCACCACTCTTCTAAGTTTGGATGCCATACTCGTAACTTGAAACAAATTGCAAATGACTATTGAGATTCTGAAAAGCAAGTCAATTTTCCGAGGGCGAAAAAGGAAATTATTTTATTCGTGATCAGTCACCACGAATCCACCGAGAAAGGTCATTTCCCACTTTGATTTACACAGTAACACATGGGTTTCTGACGAGCTGTCAGTCATCAAAACTTTTTACCTCATACCCGCCGACAAATATCCTATTAATCCGGAGTCAAGAAAGAACCGCAATTGACTTGTTAAGAAACTCTACTCCCTTGAACTCCCATCCCTGATCTAACAGCCGAAAATAACAACTAGCACAGAAGCAGAAAACCGGGAAAAATGGAGTTTTTCATTAAATATTATACTTTTTCCCCCCAGTTTTATTATTTACTCGGCTCGCAAACCATAGCACTTGCTAAACTACCTTTACTTTGCGATAGAAGCTTGGGCAAAAAAAAAAAAATCCACTATCAACGAATCCTCCAAAGGTAAGAAAAGAAAAAAAAAAACACTACTTTTCTGGAGAACACAGGGGAAAAAAAAAATACCAGTGGATAGGCTGAATGAACATAAACGAAGAAATTACTAAATCAAAATCATGGCCTACGATGAATCTGGAGCACTTTCTTCAACAGCGCCGATCTACAACCTTCCTTCAGCCTCGTAATTAGACGGAAGGCCGACGATGAAATGGAAAGCAAGTCTTCTATAGGGTTTTGTTGTACCTCGGGAAGAAAAACCGCCGTCTTCAGAGTAAATTTATTTTATTTGAATAAGTTTTACTGACTTCCACGCGTCGGAACAGGGAGGGAGATGGAAACCGCCCAAATCTCGAATGTAATTACTTTTGTCGTGGGCCCGGCTATATCTCATTTTCGACAAGTTAAAGTATCCCCACCACATGAACCCCGAAAGGCACCAATCCAGGGAACTGTGGTTCCGGACTTCCAGTGGTGGCGGGAAGAAAACTCGTATGTTTCTGGAGTCGAGATTGCATTGTTCACGAGACAGCTCAAGTCCCCGGAATTGCGATGGTCGTCGACACTCGGTATATTCTGACTAATTTTAATAAACTTTGTTTTTTAAAGAATTAAAATATTAATCAAAGATATTTTAATAAAAAGTAAATACCTTTTTAATAATTTAAATTAATCTCAATGATTGAGATGCTACTGTAAATTTTCCATTTTAATATTGTTTGGAAGAAAAAAAAAACGTCAAATCTACGTATTATTTTCAAATCTATGCTGCGATTGAGATATAAACCCGACACCTTTGTAGCTTGGCGCATTCTGATTGGACGGTGCAAGATTCTGAAGTGATTCAGTAAATCTCAGCAAACGTATCGGAGAAGAAGTTAGAAGACAACTTGGATTATGAAATTAATCAAGATCCATTAGGCAATATAATTAGGCTTATCTAATACATAGTTGTTATGATTGTGATTTTATTATTTTTAATTCCCTTACTATCCGGCCTACTGAATCATATATACGTACACATATGTATCCTGTCAAAAAAAAAAACTATACTAATTTGCCTATAATATTTCGATTTTTCTTAATTTTTTAATAAAAAATTTCCTAATTAAACTCATTTATTGCTAAATTAAATAATTATTAATTAAAAAGCTTAAGTTATGTGTGCTATACTCGCATAAATTTAGATTTTTTAAAATTTAAGAGATTAGGAATCATGTATTAGAAAACGAGGGTTAGAGCGACATCGTCAGGAATCAGGATCATATGTCTTCAAAATATCATAATCGTAATATTCTACCACCTGTTCCCCGACAAGGCAAAGTCCCGGAAGCCCCTCGTGTTCAATATGGAGAATCCTGTCTTGTTAAAGACAGTCAATCTGAAAACGTTCACCCTCAGCTTGGCAAAAGCTTCTGGTCTTCGGTAACGGACGCCACGTCAGTTTATGCGAGAGAGGAGAGACTGTGGGTACGAAGATGCTTGGGACGAAGAACTTTACTTATTCAGCACAAAAGAATTATAAAAACCAAATCAATAAGACAAGATATTAGTAGAAACCAACTTGCGCGTTTGAAATTTGAAATCTCTGATGATCTCCGACTCTTTGCCCCGTAAAATAGATACCGGTCGATGCCAGCTCTCCGTTTAGGAGGAGCTCCGGATGCCGTCTCGCTCAAATCTCTCCCTCTCTCGTAAGCCGAAAATCGGCTCTTCTCCGGGTAACGTTCCGATCTTCTTTTTCTTGGCAAGAGCGCTCCATGCACTCCAATCCTGTACTCGCATAACCTTATCGATCGAACTGTAAGCTATAAGATCCAAAGCTTCAGTCTTTTTCCCCACTTCCATGTCACATCTCTTGCATCGTTGACGGGTTTGATTTATGGGGATTTCTATTTGTTTTCTTTACAAGACGATTTCAATGACAAGTAGGTTTTGCTATCGGTTGTGAATCAAACTCTAATCTTTTCTCCGCTACTTGTGTGATTACAATGGGCAAGGTCAAAACGGAGTAAAAAAAGGCATTTTTGGGGGGCTTTTGCCATTAGAAACCAGATAGAGGAAAAAGAGCATTAGTACTTTCGAGGACTCTACTGTGTTTTAATTTCTACAAACTGAAGATATAGGAAATGATGCTTTATTATTGTAGATGCATAATGTTAAACTGTAACATCCGCTAGGTTCCCAAAGAGGCATACGACAAACTATCACGTTAGGTATGAGTTCTTCACTGATATGTTTTCCTTGTTATTACTATTCCTGGGCAGGCATAGACAGAATGCAAGAGTGATTTAACTGGCTTGTCGGTTTTACATCGCTCCATAGTAGTAGAATGTGCGACCGGCCTGCTCTGAGATGCAAAACGAACATGTAATCACATGATGGTTCTATTTATTCTCTGTTTACTTGTACCAATGCTATGCTAAGCTCCTTTTTTATCCAAAGCAGAAAAGACTCAATTCCTGAGAACTGCTCAAAACCCACAAAAAATCATGATGGCCAAGATGATTTCAGGATAGATAGGTGCTCATATCGTTTGCAGGTTGGTGTTTAATTTTCAAGATATTGCATTTCTCGTTGATTCAAAATAAAGTGAACCACACCACCAAACTCAACTTATAGCTAAATTTTTAATCTTTACTCTACCATTTTTTATTTTAGACCTGGTAATCAGTATATGTTAATCTACGTTTGATTTTGATATCAGATTACCCCTTGAATAAACTTAAAACTTCAAAGAAAAAATGCAATTTCTTGGTACCTATTGGTTTTACATCAGTAATATCAATCATTCTGGTGACTTATATGCTCCAAATCCCATATCAGATGGTAGCATTAATTTTCCTCATGATGTTTGGCTCTAAACTGACTATTGTATGAGCACCGTCAGATAATAGGTCATCATTTGTGTTTTACATAATGGAGTAAAATTGTTGTATTCTAAATTTCTTTTCGTAATAATAATTCCCACTGAATATGCCTGTCATGCTATCAGAATTCCTCCATTATTGCATTTTGTCTTGCAAAATTATATACACACAAAAGCATGGATTCGTTGATCATAGATTGTAGTTACTGCTGGGTTTTGAAGCTTTACTAAGTAATCCAACTTTGAATTTGAAAAGTGTTGTATTCCTATCAAGTTACTAAGCTTGTAATATTTTTTAGGAAAAAGATCAAGTTGGAGAAGCTGGAAGCATGATGTTGTGTAATAGAAAATTTTCCAATCATTCTTCTAGGTTTCAACTGGAACAGGAAGTACGTGCACTTTATTCTGCTCAAGTACATTTATCATAATGATTATAATATGTCATAGGCCATTATGATGAAAATTTTCATGTTGCTACTACCTCCTTTTGGAAGCTCATCATAATCTCTATTGCCCTCATTTGTATTGTGATCTGGCCAGTAGGATAATTGTCAACTTATCATATGCAGTTTATTAAATCTTTTCAATTGGGTGAATCTAGTGGTTAAATTCGGCTTAAATAAATTATGTTTTTAAACAAAATTTTAGATTGTTAGCAAAGAATCCGCTTTGTAAATTCATTGACAGTGTCATGGTCAATTATCCTGTTTAGTTTGACTAACTGCTATCCCTAACTAGCTTTAAGTTCATAAGCTTTTCAATTATATAACTAGCAATGTTTTTTCCTCAAATATTTTAGGATATTGGGATAAATACTTGATAGAGAAAAATGTTTTGGTTAAATTTATTATTTATGTCAAATATTTATATGGAGCCTCTTTTTTCAGCTTCACTAAAAATAGATCTCTCTCTCTCTTTTACTATATTAGCTTTACCTTGATATGATGTTTTAGGTTCATAGGCTCCAACAAGTGTTGCAGGAAGAAATGGAATTGCATGTCGTCCTTGAAAATGCTTTGGAGCATGCAGCTGTAACACTATCTGATTTGTCATACCTTCCAAATGAGGTATGTTCTTGGATCTCATTGAGATCCATTTAACATACAAACTAACATTTTGAAGCAAAGTATTATAATTCTTAATATATTTTCAGATAAATAAGTTTCAATTTTTTGTGATTTTTATGACTAGATTACTGCTAATTATCTGCAGCTTCTGAAAATTTTCTGTCCTTACTTAAATTTGAGGATAGTGAATTGATTAAAATAGTTATATATTTTCACACCAACGCAAAATTGTATCAACTGAATTCATCTTTTTCTCTCACGTCTTATGCATTGATACCTTTGACGAATTTCATAGCAATCCTCTGTGCATCTGTTGGGCAATGTTTTCAATTTGTTCGTTGAGAATAGGAGATGCTGGGAAATGATTGCCAGCAAATTGGAATGATCACTTGCCCACTTGCAATAACTGCCAGTGAATTGGAATGATGGCTTGACCACTTGAAATAACTGCTAGTGAATCAGAATGATAGCCTGTACACTTGTAGCAATATGTTGTACCATATTGCAGCATATAGTCACCTTTTGTGAATTTATATCATCCCTGTCAATGGTGTGCAATTGGGGTCAAATTGCCTATTGGATATGTGAAACAAGGTAACTGAAATCGGCTCATAAGAGTGCACACATCAAATGACCAAAGCTTTGTTTTTAGGGAGGTGGAAGGTTGCTGCATTGCAGCATATGTCGTCTTTTTGTGAATTTATTTATTATCCCTGTCAATGGTGTGCAATTGGGGTCAAATTTCCTATTGGATATGTGAAACAAGGTAACTGAAATCGGCTCATAAGAGTGCACACATCGAATGACCAAAGCTTTGTTTTTAGGGAGGTAGAAGGTTGCTGCTGGAATGAGAGCTTTGTTTTAAGGGAGGTAGAAGGTTTATGCTGGAACATTTATATGGTGCAACATATGGTGCTTCCACAAACTCCATATTTTTTCAAAGACATAATTTTATGAGTACATTTATATTTAAATGTCTTCAAATTCCTCTGGAACTTAAATGTTGGACTAAAGTTCTCACTTCTTTCTTGTCCAAGTTTTAAAAGCCTTTTTAGAAAACACTTTTATTTTGAAAAATCCCAAAGAAACATGAAATGAGCAACAATGTACCTGGATGTAGTCTTTTTTATAGATCCTTAGATACAAGCAATCTTCCTCTGAATTACATCTATATGATCATATTTTCTATAGCAATCAATGAGTTGTTACGACTTCAGAATTTTACTACTTCAAATGGGTGCAGTGTATAGCATGCATTTCCATTTTGTTGCTAATTATTACCGGTTTCATATTCCAATGTATTTTATGATGCATAGGCACAGGATTTGCTGTCCAATATAGCATCGTTAGAGATGACTGTTTCCAGATTAGAGGAAGAGATGATCGCTTTGCATTTTCAACTTATTCAAGAAAGAAATGAAAGAAGACTTGCTGAGTATCAACTAAAACAATTGCCTGCACAGCCATCAAAATTCTGCCCGGTTAAAAATGCAGCAAATGTAATCCTTTTGTTCTTTTTCAGTAGTCAAAAAATATAGAAGAGTTAAATTAACTTATGCTAAACAAAAAATACTATAAAGTGGTATTTCAATCAAAAAATATAGCATCGATTCTATTTTGCATCTGTAACCTAATCTTGAATTGACTTTTGAAATGGCATATTAATTATTATTTTCTGCTACTTCATAGATTTAAAAGAATATTTCTCAATGCCATTCACATCAAATGGTTGCACTCTTGTAATAGGCTTACATTATATGTTTCATATAATGATGCAAAACTTTGCACAAAGCTACTATTAGTGTACTACATATAACCAGTATTTACTGGTCTAGCCTAGTCATAACAAGTATGAACTGTGTTATTTTATGAACAAAATGTTGTACTTGTAAATTTTGTCAATTAGAAGTATGAATTGTAATGCAAGTTAATAGGAATTGTACACAAGAAACACCATAAGGTTGTACCCTTAATAAAAATTTTATTGATTGGCATAAGTAGCACTGCACTTTTTTTTATTGATATCCAAATTGGAGGTGGCGATGAACAGCTAATGAATTTAAGTTATTTTGTGTTTCAGAGGTTTATGTGTTGGACGATAATCTATAATAGGTGATGATTTTATCAGGATACTGCAGGCAGCATGCTTGATCAAGAAGAGAAGTTACCAGAAAAAGAATTCTATCAGGATGTGTCAACCGAAATTTTCAGAAAACAAATCCCCATGAAAGACCTTTGGAATAATCCCAATCAGCTATCTGAGGAAATAGTCCGTTGTATGAAAAATATTTTCATCTCATTAGCTGATGTTTCTTCGGTATCATCTCGAATGTCCTCTGACATTGTTCGCTTTCCTTCCTCGCCGGTGGATAACTTTTCAATTTCATCACATTGTTCAATATCTGAATCATCAATTTCTTCATGGGCAGACAGTCCTCAAGTTGGTCAGCAATATAATAATGACATTTTAGCTACAGGAAGTATATTCGATCCTTACAACGCCCATGGAAAACTGTGTTGGGCTGATATTGGTAATTATAGTTTGGTGTCTGAAGTCTCTTGGATGTCTGTTGAGAAAAGGCAACTTGAATATGCTGCTGGTGCACTTAGACGGTTCAGGTAATTTTTGTTTAATACATTTTCTTTCCATTTAAATACCTACAATTTATATATATGTCTATTTTTTCTCATTTAGAATTATTTATGGCATTTTAATTATCATCTACAGTAGGATTATATCTTGGACCATTGGGAACACCTCTATTTCTTTATCAGTGTTTGATAAAGCACATCTGAATCATTATGTGCGCAATAAACTCAATTTTAGAAATTTTCATTTAAGAATAATCATTGCTGAAGAACCGTTTTTTTTTTGTTTTAATTATAATATAACAGTTGAACTGTACAAACTGATTCTTGAACCGTCTTCTGTTTCTTGAATAATCTTCGCCAAACATGGACAATACTTTTTTTTGTTACCAACTGTGTATCCATAAGTCTCTCATGGATTCGAGGGCAAGTCATTGAACATGCGTTTTTGTTACCAACTGTGTATCCATAAGTCTCTCATGGATTCGAGGGCAAGTCATTGAACCTGCGTAAGGCACTACCTTTTTATTCTGTATTTATTTGCCATGCCTCCTAGAATTGAGTGACTGAAATAGTTTCTCATTTTGCCATGTAATTGCAATCAAAGATATTGACTCTAGGCACCAATAATTGGTTTTATTTTTCTCTGCCATACTAATATCCTTGGAATAGGCAGATCACTGATTGAGCAACTAGCAGAAGTAAACCCAGTCCACCTTACGGGCAGCGAGAAATTGGCATTTTGGATAAACTTATACAACGCACTGATCATGCATGTAAGCTACCTGGGACATATGCAATTTGCTGGCTTGTTTTTAATAGAAGTAGTGTACTGTAGGCAAGAAGGATTTGATCATTCTTCTGTCATCAAATGCACAGGCTTATCTTGCATATGGTGTTCCAAAGAGTGATATGAAACTATTTTCCCTAATGCAGAAGGTTGACTAAACATCATTTCCCCTCCTATATTTTTCGCCTCAGGGAATACTTTTGCATTTTAAATTATCTTGTTCTTTTCTTTAAAATTAGGCAGCATACACGGTTGGAGGGCATTCATTTAGTGCTGCTAGCATTGAATATGGAATACTAAAAATGAAGCCATCTGTCCACAGACCTCAAACTGTATGTGAATGTCTTCTAAATAGGGAATCCAGTCATTGTGGTATTCTTTGAATATGTTAGATAGAGTGTTGATATCGTTATTCTCTATTCACAGGCTTTACTACTTGCTCTTCACAAATTAAAACTATCCGAAGAGCAGAAAAAGTTTTCAATCGAGACATTTGAGCCACTTGTGGCATTTGCGCTGAGTTGCGGGTCATACTCTTCCCCAGCGGTAATAAGTTGTTCCTAACTTTTCTTTTCGAAATTGTCTTTCCTAACCTATATGTAATTACTCTGAATCGCATTTCTGTCATTCGAAGCTTAACTGAGTAGCTTGTATCTATCATTAATTTAAAAAAGCAATGTTGTTCGACATTTGAAGTTTTCCTCAAGACATCAATTTCGTGATGTAGACATTGAGTTTTTCATGACCATTTATCATCATGGTAAGTACATTCTATAACAACAACATTCAAATCGTTTCATTTGCAGGTAAAGATCTACACTCCTACAAACGTGAAGGAAGAGCTTCTGGAGGCTCAGCGGGACTATGTACGTGCTTCAGTTGGAGTGAGCCATAAAGGGAAGTTACTAGCCCCAAAAATGCTCTATTTTTTTGTCAGAGGCCTTGTGGATGATACCAGTTTCCCGACTTGGGTTTCCCAATTTCTTCCCCGCCAACAAGCAAACTTTGTTCAGAAGTGCATGTCGCAGCGGCGACAAAGGATCCTCGCTTCCCGTAATTTTGCACTCCTACCTTTCGATTCCAGATTTCGTTATCTTTTCTTGCCAGAAAAATTAACATAATAAAGCTATCTATGCCAAAAGCTCCTTGTCACTTCCCTGACCTGCTGCCAGAATAGGAAGACACAGGTAACATGAAATTGAAGCTCGAGATTTGTGAGTACGTCGTTTCATATTCAATTGCACAGAGTCATACAGACGATTCAGTTTCCAAGGACATTTAAATAATTATGGATTAATTTGCAAAGCTTGTGTAATTATTTGATGAAATGGTTGTCTTCAGCTTGTAGGCCATAATTTATCAAAATGAGCATTGTACTTACTAGTTAGCAAGATATTTGTAACATTTAACAACGTTCAAAACATGGTTATACTCTTGCATGAAATAAGGTGTAACACAACAATGTACTTCAAATTCATTTAAATTTAAGATCAATATGGAAGAGTGACAAACATCATCATCGCCAGAAAACCATATATAACACTTGATAAACATCGTAAAAAGACTAGAAAATAGTTGAAAGAGTACTATTAAGTATTACCTTTCACTAATATGAATATTATTATTTTTAAATTTAGAATTTAAAACGCAACAAGAGGTGAACTTTCTCAGCGGGGATCAACGTTATCTAACTTCAATATTTTAAGTTAAATTTCAGATATTGAACAAAACTATGGAGCACAAATTATAGGCTCCTTTTACCTCTTCTCATCTTACAATAAATTTTCATAAGAAGTTTCACTCAACTCGCAAATTATTTATTTTTATGATAAAAATTATTACAAAATTTAGGACTTATAGCATCTTTATAAGATTTTATTTAAAAAATGATTTTACAATATCAAAATTCATTAGAAATTTATAACATTTTATTGCAAAATATTGAATTATCATAAAGCTTGCCTAATTATATTATGCTAAACTATATCACAATAGTTAGATTTATTTTTTAATTAAAAATTATTTGAATTTTATAAAATCCTATTGTATGTGAGGAGACGTAGATTTAAATTGTTGATGATTTTAAATTCCCTTGTGATATTCAAAAAAAAAAAAACAACAGCAATTGCATCTATTGCATGGCCTAATGATGAATAAATTAAATCTAAAATTGTTTTTGCTATGTAAAAATTAGAATTAATATAATAAAAAGTTAATTTTGTTCAGTTGGATGAAAAATAATCTCACTTATTTAATAGATTCCATACAATCTCCTAATGCCATATCCACATATCGACAGAAATTCCCCCAGTGGCCAATAACAAAAGGGCACGTAGCAGCAGGCGAAGTTACGAGTGCTGAGGATCAGCGAGGCGGACGTCATCCCCGAATAGGTAGAGCAGGCGCTCGACGGCCCAGCTGGGCTGCGCCGGCGCCGGCGACCGAACCGACCCCCCTCGCCAGTCGAGGAGCGGCGCGCGGCAGAGCGGGCAGCTGAGGCGCTCATCGTGATCGAGCCATCGGTCGAGGCACTGTCTGTGGAACACGTGCCGGCAGCTGCGCAGCTCGCGCACGCGGTCGCCGGGCCCCACCCTGCAAAGGCACACGGCGCACGAGGCCGCCGCTTCCTGGTCGGCCACCAGCTCGCCGTAGGTGGCAACCCGAAGGGCCGTCCGCACCGCCCGGGCGGCTGCGCGGTGCCGTTCCCTGGCCTCGGCTCCTTTTCCGTCCCCTTCCGGCGAAGAAGAATTAGGCCACCAGGCGTCGTAGCAGGGGAAAAGGAACCATTTCGATACAAGAGATAATAAGAAGACGGCCTGCTTAAGCAAATGGAGCAGGACAAGACTAGCGCAGCAGTAATTCACCATGGCGTTCATTATTTATTTATTTATTGTCAGTAAATCATAAACAAAAAGAAAGCAAAGAGGGAGAAGAAGGGGAGGAAATCAGAGAGAAGAAGGGGGTGTTTATATAGACAGATTGGTAATAGGAAACAGGGAGGATGAAATACCAGACTAAGCTAAGCAGAATGTCTCTGTTGCTGACTCGCTTA
>JBBUKS010000113.1:15916872-15937803 GCA_038050645.1 Hedychium gardnerianum
TCCTCCTTATGCACTAGTCACTGTTCGAGCTGGCTAGACTAGCCCCCGTGATTTACCTCCTCCGTGGTCCTGGGACGGACTAGCGGGGGCGCTGGGGGCGAGCGTTTCGCTTTTTTACCACAACGAGTGTTTCATTTAGTCATACTAATTTTGAGACAAATTAACAGGAATATTAAGGACGAACGTTTTATTTTTCATCACTACGTGTATTTCATTTAGTCTTAAGGACGAGTAGATGGTTATTATACGAGATTTTGTCATAAAAGATTTAGAGGTTAATTTTTGGCAGCGTAATATTTGTCAGATTCCTATCTTTCCCATACAATGATCATTGTTTAAAAGCTAGTAGTTAGTCATGATTTATCTCTCTTCCAGATAGTGAGGGGTCACCTTGGAGAAGTCGCCGAGGTGACAGTTTCATCTTTTATCACGAGTGTTTCATTTATCTCTTTCATGTACTGGATCATTATTCGGACTAGCTAGATTAGTCCTCGTGATTTATCTCTTCCGTGTTGGTCTTGAAACGGGCTGGTGGACGCTGGGGGCGAGCGTTTCGCCTTTTTTACTATCACGAGTGTTTCATTTTCGCTCCTATTATTTTCATGTATTAATCACTATTCGAACTAGTTAAATTAGTCCTCGTATTTACTTCCTTCGTGTTAGTCCTGAAATAAACTAACGAGAATACTGAGGGCAAACGTTTCACCTTTTATCACCCCAAATGCTTCATTTCCACTTTTCACAGGATAAATTAATAATTAGTACATAAAATATTGTGATGATCTTAATATCAAATCCTGATTAATAATCAGAAAATTTTGGTACTCCTTCATATACTAGTTACTGTTCAGATTAATAACTATCATAATTTATCATTTTTATATTAATTCCTCTTTCGATGAACTAACAAAGACGTTGGGATAAACATTTCACCTTTTACTAAGTGCTTCATTTTCTCATGATAAATAAAATATTTCGTAGAACGTATTAATCACTTTAAGAAGAATTAGTATCCGTATACTGGAATTATCAAAAACAAAAATGATAAGAATATTATGAAATAATATATATATCGTGAATAGGAAATTTAATTATAAATATAAATTTCAAGGTAGATCTCCAATTGGGCCGGAGCTTATCCTATTGGTGGAAGGCCACCGGGTGGGCTAAGTGGCCTACTAACAGTGAGATTTATTTTTGAAGGCCCGGCCCACTTAAAGGATTGCCTTTATTGAGATTGTCCAATCCATCGGCAAACTCCTCTTCGCCTCGCGTTCTGGTCGTCTCTCATTCTCATTTTCCCCGCGGCGCGTTTCGGAGGGCGTCCGTAAGGAATTGAAGGTATCCTCCTCGTTCCTTTCGATCTCGTGGTTCTTCCCCAATATCGATTTTGGAACAATCATTTCATGTCTGCAGCTTTAGTTCCTTTGATGGATCGATTCAGTTTATCCTTTCCTTTTGGCTGTTTTTCCTTTTTCTAGGAAATTGGTTTTTATAGAAATTAAGACGGGATTATGATCTGAACTTGTATGCCCTATGAGCTGAGGTGGTGCCTTAATTTTTCTGCAAACGTAGATTAGGGGATTTTTTCGGGTTTGGGGCAATATGAAACAGAAGGGGGAATAAACAAGTTACATAGGGATCGATTGTTTGAGATAGAAATTTTGGAGCCCATGACTCTATTTTAATTTCATTATTGACTGTATCGAGTTACTGCTAATTGTCTTTCCTTGTTTTAATTTTGTACTGATGGCGTTCGCATGCTAGTCTTTTGCAGAGTTTCCAATCGCATCATGTCTCTAACAGGGGCAATTGCGCCTACTCTGACGACTGCAATTAAAAACCTTCAAGGTACATACACACTAACATGAGCATATGATGATTTGTGATAAACATGATTGTCCATTTTCAGAGTGATATAATATTTTGAACTTTGCACATGAATCTCGTTTTTTTAAAAAAATTGTAAAGTAAATGGAAAACTGTTGATGTCATAAACTAGTTGTTTTTGACACTTATGAGGTATTAAAAACATTAAGGTTGGAAATTTTTTGTGCATACATGTTTTAAAGAATATATAGGTCTGAGAAGAATGCTGAGGTTTAAAATGTAGAGGTGTTACAGTTGGTTCACAACCAATTAAAGTACCAGATTCAATAATCAGGCTTGGATCATAATAACAATATATAGCCGAATGAGTACAAGTTGAGTTTAGTCGAGGCCGAGTGGGAGGCTTATAGGGGCTTATGTAACTTGTCCGAGGTGATGGCAGTTTGGTTTAGGCACTTTGTGAGCTCATTGAATTTGGCCAAGGTGAATGTAGCTTCTTGGGAATGAGGTTGGCTCACCTGAGATGGACCGAGGTCGATGTAGCTTCAAGGTTCCACTTTGCTGGCAAAGACTGTGCACATGGTTGCAACCCGATGCCTTTATAGCAAGTAATGGAATTGTCCCATATCAAGAGGAAATGGAAGTGTAGCAGGAACTTTGACATTTTTTAATATCATAGAAAAGAATCTCACGGAAGGCTTGGTGGTTTACTCTGTAATTGTTTTTAGCAAAACATATACAATTACAGGAATATCTCTGTCTAATTGACCAGTTGACCCACTAACCAGTCACCTGAAAATTTTTCAGTCCAATTTTTACGACTATGATGCCATCGAAGCTTCTAGGTAGTTATAAAATGAGGATTCTGTGTTTTTTACGATTTTATGACATGGCTTAGAATTGCTCTATTTGTTTCCCCTAATGTTTGCTCTGCGCGTGAATTTTCTGATAGTATATAGCGAATTGTTATATCTTGATGCAGGGATAGGAGAATCAAGATGGATCCACCTGCAAGGTTCTCCTCTCTCGATGCCCAGAACCACCAAATGCCATCCATTAAGACAAACATTGGATGCTCGGCGACTTGGCTCTGCTGCAGTGATTTGTGCTGCCGCCTTGGTATGTGTATTTAATTCTGTTCTGAAAATTTTCTACTGTGCTATAAGGTTTGCTTGCCTTTTACCATTGGAATGTTGAAAGATAGAAGCCTTAGGACATTAGTTACTTAGGTACGGTTTCTTCTGTGTTTCCCAAACTTCTAATATTTATTCTAGTACGAATCATATTTTGATCTAACGTCGAGTCAGCAAATGGTTAAGTTTTGCCGCAGATCTTGTTTGCTGAGCTCTCTTTTAAGTCACACCAATCAGTGATCTGTGGTTGCTTTGTCCAGTGCACAAGTGTTACCATGTTAGTTACTCGAACATTTGTACCATTCATCAGTTTTCGTGTTGAAATTTAATTAGTAGTTAAGTTTCTGGCACAACTAATGGCCTACATGAATACAAACTGATGTGATGTTTGCTAAATCAACTTCCTAGAACTCTCTTTTATCTTCCTCAGAGCGTCGACACAGATAATCTTTAGCAGACATTTGATATTTCTATTGATCACGCATACAAATTGACAAATAGTTGTCCTGGGCACTTGGATCCATCATGTCCACAACAAATATTAACATCCAAATCTAAGTTACACAGACATTTTCCTTCATTATGTTCTACCTTGTCTCACTTGCAGAATGCAAGATGTGCAGCGGAGCAAACGCAGACGGTTACGCGCCAATCGTCCACGATAACAATTGCTCCTGTCCAAGGTGACCAACAAAGCTCTAAAGCCAAAATCTTCAATCATGCTAAGTCAATAACAGTTACTTGCATGCTTACTGGTTAACTAAAACACCTTATCTTATCCTTTTAGGAAAGGAGAAATCACCAGAGCTCGACGATGGAGGAACAGGCTTCCCTCCTCGTGACGACGATGGCGGCGGAGGTGGGGGTGGAGGAGGGGGTGGCCACTGGGCTGGTGGTTTCTTCTTCTTCGGCTTGCTCGCTTTCTTAGGCCTAATGAAGGATCAAGAAGACGAGGGGTCCTATGGCAAACAAAAAGCAAGATACTGATCCTCGCCCATGTTTTAGCTTATTAAATACATAACTAGTTTGTTCTCCAACATCAACATTTGTTTACATAGATGCACCATATGGACATCTTGTTTCCTTAAACATAATCAGGTTAAAGATCTAATATAATTTCCCTACTCATAAATCACTAGTAAGATGAAAACAAATGTGTATATCTAATATCTTTTTTAATAGGAAATAATTGTCCAAATTTCTATATGTTGTTTGATGGTAAAATTTGTTCTAAATTTTTGATTAACAATATGGTTTATAAATTAATCATGAAGTTAATTTAAAATTGTATGCAATATGAAATTTATTAAATGTTAAAATAAATTTAGCCGACAAATATATTTATATTAAATTTCCCTTTTCAATTAACAATAAGTAAATTAGCAATTTTAATTTATAAATCATGAAACATTAACATGTTAGTTAATCATTAATAAGTTTTCTTATTTGCATTTGTCATGCTAAATTTATTTTAACATTTAATAAATTCCATTTGTATAAAATTTTAAATCTCAAATTATGTTAATTTATTTTTAAAAAATATACTTTTATATTAATATAATTTGTAGCAATACAATATAGAACAAATATTCTTTTAAAGTAAACTTAATCTCTAAAATTCTCAAAATACAAAAAAATAACCAAAAACAACTTATTTATTGATAGAAATATATACTATTAAAAAAAATCCAAATACATGAACATCAAAAAAAAAAATTTAGCATTTACTCTACATTAAAAAAAACTTGTAAATTGAAACGAAAGAGGAAAGACATCAAATTGTTGTTCCACTAGGAATTAAGGCGTCTTTTATTATGGTGACAATGCCACTTTTGATGAAGTATCCATGGGCCTCCCTTGATGCTTCTTGCACATTTTCAGTATTAATAATCTGCAATAACATATCAGAGTGTTAGAATTTTTTATATTTTAGGTTTTTAAGAGAATATTATAAGTCATAATTTATGAAGGATTAATAAGTTTAAAAGCACCTTAACATTCTCTCCAATTCGAACATTCTTATCTATGATGGCTTTTCTAATGTGAGAATCTCTTCCAATTCCGATTGGAAAACTACCTTTCGCGGCTAATAGAATCTTGTCAGCTTCAGTCTGCGTAAATGAAAATGCTAAATTACATTCACAGACAATGTTTTATAGATTCGTCAATGAGCTAAATGAAAACACAACATGAAATCTAGAAAATGTTACTTCTAAAATATCAACTTATCGAACTCTGATTATCAATCATATGTAAATTTTACCTCATAATAGTCAGCTCCCATTAGTAAAGTATCTTCTACCACTGCACCTTCCGAAATGCAAGATCGAAGGCCAATTACAGAATGGTGAATTTTGCATTTCTGCAAATACAAAAAAAAAAAGTATACGATGACAACTATTTAGCAAAGTTTGTAAGGGAAGAAAAAGTGTCAAAATGAAAAATCATAAAAAGTCTTACTTGAATCACACATCCCTCGCCAATAACACTATCGGTAACATCGGTATCAAGCATTATAGATGGAGGCAAATATCGAGCTTGTGTATATATTGGATATGAAAGGTCATAAAAACTACAATTTAAGAAACACACTTTAGTAACTACATTAAAGAAAATTATAAGCAAATAAATCCTTATTATTATCTTATTTACCTGAAATCTGGTACGGGCTTCTTCGTTATCCCAAGATTAGCATTGTAAAATGCTTCTATGGTACCAATATCTTCCCAGTAACCATCGTATAGATAAGCTTGCACCTTTGGTTACAAATTAATCATAAATTAGCATCTATCAAATCAAAGTATCCTTAAACAGTAATCTAATAACATCATAAATAAATCAAATAAACAATTAGAGGGGGATATATACTCTCAATCCGAGATTGCAAGCCCCAGGAATTACTTCGCTACCAAAGTCATTTGCTGAAGGAAACTTATCGCGAAGCAACTTAAGCATTATGTCTTTGCTAATCACATAGATGCCCATGCTAGCAATAAAAGGCATGTTCTTTGCTCTTTCTGCATCGAGGCCCAAAATAGTGGTATCTACCTGTAGTTTGTGAATAATGTAACTACTTAAATTAAGATGAAAACCAACTAATTCTTGATAATTTGTAAATTCAGATGAAAACTAGAAACAGACTTCACCTGCATTGCCTTCAGTTGCTCGCCCTTTGGCTTCTCCGCAAACTCAATGATTCGTCCTTCTTCATCGATTTTCATAAGGCCAAATGCAGTCGCACGCTTTTCATCCATTGGCAGTGCAGCCACAGTGATGTCGGCGCATGATTCTCTATGTGATTGAATAAATTTCTCATAATCCATACGATACAAATGATCACCGGCAAGAATCAAGAATTCCATCACATTATGCTCCTCAAAAAGCCACAAGTATTGTCTTACAGCATCAGCAGTACCCTGGATATGATATTTAAACACAATATTGAGCAAACCAATAATATCTGAACTTGTAAGAATTTTGAACAAAATTTTCTTAATATAAACAATTGAATTATGTATTATAATACCTGAAACCAGTTGGGATTCTCGGGGCTTTGTTGGGCAGCAAGAACTTCGACAAATCCTTCATTTTGATAGCCACCCATGGTGCTTCCATAAGCCCGTGCAAGATGGCGATTTAGCGAAGCTGAATTGAACTGTGTCAAAACATAGATCTTGGAGATGTTGCTGTTCAAGCAGTTGCTGACGGGGATGTCGATGAGTCTGTAGTTGGCGCCGAGAGGAACTGCTGGTTTAGCTCTCTTCTTTGTCAGTGGATACAGCCGCGTTCCTGCGCCACCTCCTAAAATAATACCCAACACACTCTGTCCAGGAAGGAAGAAAAATAAGTTTAGTTCTAAATGAGTTTCGATTAATCATATGCATCAATCTTGAAATACTAAAAGGAATATGTTTCGTGAATGAGATTAGAAATTTGTTGTTTTTTGGGTATGATTTACAATCGATATAGAAAAATGTTTCAGAAATTTCAAATAAGATAATTCACGAGAAGAAAAGGACTCGAACCACAATTCACAGAACAGATCAGTTTGTGCATTAAGAAACGCGAATGAGATTAGATAAATGCGGTTCTTTCTGAAATTTCAAATCTCATAATCAACAGAACAAAAACACTCGAAACACAATTCGTAAAAAAAAAAAAAAAACAGAATCGAAAGGCGATTACAGAATCAAGGAAACCCTATCAGATTTCAAGTATTCAAAATTCCAGAACAACAAGTAAAAGGATCAATCGACTCACTCGACTCGCGTCGGGGAAGAGGCAGGTCTGCGAGTTCTTCGAGTCGGTTACAGCCTTGGGGGAGACGACCAAGGGACTCCTCGCATCTCTTCTCCTCGCCGCCACCGACCTCAGGCGGAGTAACTTCGCACCAGAGAGACTGTCGGAGAAGGAAAAGCCCCCATTGCGGCCGCCGAGGAAGGTGCGGTCCTCTGCGAAAGGCGAGGGCTTGGAAGGAACGGCGAGAACGTTGGGGGAAGAGATCACGCCGATCGAGGAAGCCATTGCGGTTTGGTCGATGGATTTCGAAGAAAGTACGAAGTATCGAAAGGCCTTCTCTCGATTGTATTATATAGAGCCGAGAAAACTTACAATAGCTTGGTCAGAAAAAAATTTAAATTAAATTAAATTAAGATCCGGGAAATTAGATGACTTGGCATGCTTTGACCACGTATTTAAATTATTGTTTAGACTAAATATTAAAAATTTATTTTCGTTTTATAAATTTTAATTTAAGAAAAAAATATCATATTTTTTATTAAATAATAACCATATCTTTTTTTCCTTGTATATTTTTTATTAATAAAGTTGTTATAAAGTTAATTTAGTATTAGATTTGATAAATCATATACCATAATTATTGTTTTTTTTTTGAAGATTCATAGTTTTAAAATAAATAGATAGATTAATAAAATTCTTAATTTTTTAAAGCATATTAATTAAAGTTGTAAATTTACTAAATACATGATTAATGAAATTCTTTTTTTTCGTAATTATTAATTAAAGTTGTTAATTTGCTTGATCTTTTCAATTATGCATCAGGATTTGTTGCAAAATAATATATATTGAACTTTTTTTTACTTTTGAGAAGTATATTTGATTTTTCAATTTTAATTGTCCAAATAAAAAGACAAATTTTATTAGTTTTTATTTTTAAAAAGGATGGTGTTTAAACGGATCAAGCTAATGGAGTTAGATTGTAACATATAAATTGTTCTTTCGCGATTTGGTCGATGGAAGCATCTAAAAGCCTTCTTTCAAGTTTAAATAGAGCCGAGAAAAAAAAAATTAAATAAATTTTAAAGGTAAAAAAAAATTGAGATATGATATATTAGGTGATTTGGCATGCTTCTACCACGTATTTGTTAATTTTTATATTTATAAAAATATGATTTTTCTTTAAGTTTAAAAAATAATAATATATGAATTTGAGATAGATGGTAAGTAATTATGACCGAGATGGATATATATATCAAATTAAGAATAACTTAAATTGTTTAGATTAAATATTAAAAATTTAAATTGATTTTTATAAATTTTAATTTAAGAAAACTCATATTTTTTATTAAAGAATAATTAATATCTTTTTTCCTGAAGTTATAATTTGAAGAGTTCAAAGATATATTATCAAATAATTTAAGATATATTATTATTTTTTTTTTAATAATTTAGATATTTAATTTTTTGAATTAATTAATTTTAAAAATGACTAACTCGATCCTATAATAAGTTTTCATCAATTATCAAAATAAATCGAAAAACGCATTCGAACGCTACGATTCATATACACATCCAACGTTTTAGACTTGTCCTTTTATACATGAATTAATGAAATTCTTAATATTTCAAAATAAATTAATTAAAGCTGTAAATTTATTAAGTACATAGATTAATGAAACTCTTTATTTTTTTTCATAATAATTTATTAAAGTTGCTAATTTACTTTATCTTTTCAATTATGTATTAGGATTTGTTGCCAAAAAAATTAAGATTGAACTTTTTAAATTTTTAGTAGTATAATTTGACTTTTCAATTTTAATTATCTAAATAAAAAGTCAATTTTTATTATTTTTTATTTTATAATTGGATTGTGTTTAAATGGATCAAGCTAATGAAATAACTATAATCAGTCAAGTTGTAACATATAAACGATTTGTTTCATGTGAATTGGGTCGATTCAAAATATGAAGAAACACAAGAACAATGAAATGCCTAAATCAAGTCAGATCCTGCCGAGTGATCTTGCTCGAGTAATTTACCGAACAAATTAATAAGTCTAGCATTCCAAGCCTACCATAACCAGCTAAAGTTAAAGTTTCATTAAGGAGCGGGCAAATTAATAAGTCTAGCATTCCAAGCCTACCATGCGAAACCTGTAGTTTCTCAATCACAACCAACTAAAGTTAAAGTTTCATTAAGGAACGTTTCCACATGATAGAACCTCCTCAGCGAATATAAGGTTTTCATGAGACTTATCCGGAGCCACCATCCAAGCACGAGCCGTCACATTCGTCGCGTCAAAGAGTTAACCCAAAATAGTAAGCATTGGAAGTAAACTCAAATCCACAATAATAGAACAAGGAACAAAGAATGCTTAGCCTTTAATCTAAGACAAATAAGTGTCCAATGGTTGGAGAGCGAGAAGAGAACACCATGGCCAGTTCGAAAAACCTCGCCATGCCTAGCCACGAGTCGTACCTCTTTTGCATTCTTAAATCAGCACACGACCTTTGAGTCGGTCGCGCTTGCTTCGGAGCTTGCATCAAAGAACCCTAATGCTATAGAATCAGTGATATCGAAAGGCTTAATCTAATGGCCTATACATAAAAAATGCAAACAAGTGTTAGCCATTTGACGGATGAGGACGAGGCCTTCGATAGGCTTAATCTCTTGGTCGAATGAAGCTTACAAATGAGGGTGACAACGATTGAAGATTATGCGTCCTCCACGACCAATCCTGCCACGGAAGGCCGGTATGACTGATCCATCATCAGTGGGCGGATGAGAAGATGGTGGCATAATGCCAAAGGCTGCAAGTCTATCTGAATCCAGAGGTTTCGAGAATAGCATTATTGGCTCATCAGGATCCTGCCACAGATTAGAATACCGAAGTGTTATGTCATTTAACTATTTCAAAGTTGTCAAGGTTGTTCATTTGAAACTTTCTACTAACTCGCAGATCGAAAACAAGACAATTCTGGAAAATGAATGCATACCATTCTCTGCAGCCATCCATCCGATACATATCTCTGTTTTAATTCTCGCTTTATTGGCTCTTTGCGAACAACCATAAGATTAGAATCTGCATAATTTGGATGGAACGAGGTGGGCCCAGATTGTGTGTAGTCGGTATCCATATCGTCGTCGTCGTCATCATCGCTGGAAGTAAACTTCCATGATCCTGGAAAACCTGACAATGCCATTCTGTCGTCGACAAGCTGTGCCTCGTGCTGAAACAAGTTTTAGTTAAGCCGGGAATCAATGTGATATTCAATTTGAAACAAATATATTGCATATAAACGCATTTCATTATAAAATATCAACACTTCAAATAGAATTATTAACTCAGAATAGCCTAGTTAAAGGAGAAAAGTAGAGAATTTTTTGTATTTGGATATACCTTATACTTCAACTTGGCGCGTTGGAGATTGACCGCGCATTCCATGAATTCTCGTTTCTTCTCTTCCCTCTGCACACATATGCTAGTGATGAATCACTATTTTTTTTTCACTGCATTGAATACAGAAAAAATAATAATAGATGAATGTGCAACTAGAGACCTTAATCAAGGCTTCTACCACTCTCTTGGCCTGCTCCAAGCTAAGCCTGACCTGAAATTGAATGCTTTCGTTCAGGATAACAAGTACCAGAGCTAACATTGCTAAAATGAAGTAAATATAGACTGGAACAACGCCGAAAAAAAACAATTGGAATATGCAAAACTGGCAGCAATCCAAAAGACCAAGAAAGTTATCATCATCCATACGGCTAATTCTGTCAGACCTCAACAATAATATATCGTTGTTTGAGCTTTCAGGATCAGTCAAAATTGGGATCATTAATTTGTAGGAAGCAGAACAGTTATATGTAGAAAAGTCATGATGTCAATAGAAAAAGATAATTTGGCTCTAACAATTTTTTAAACCTGCAATAACATACTAATCAGGCTCTAAATTTTCTTCTTATTGTCACAAACAAGGTTTGCATATGATACACTTTGTTGCTAAGTATTGACTCACAAATGCAAATGTTTTTTTCCCACTTGCAAAAATGGTAATAGCTACTTTTAGAAAGAACTATTGGAAAGTGATTGATTACAAGCAAAACACCGATAATTAATGGTGCTCAACTTTAATGAAGTTAAGATTGCAAACGATATGATTTTTTATTTAATAAAGTAAAAAAAAAATCATCAATCTCAAATGAGCAGTTACTTGACAAGCCAGCTTTAGTGCAAAGATGCTTGGCAGCCAAACAAAAAAGTTTTGTGTTGAACTAAAGAAAATCCTTGATATTGATAGTCAGAAACAAAATTCCTAGATATTCTTCCACAAGGCCGTAGAAACAAACAGAATGAACTCATATATATCGATAAAAGATAGACGGGATGATAGACTCATGTATAATCTAACACAAATAAGAACTTAAAACTCCCTAGGCCTTCTTTTGCCACACTACCAGATAGGAAATATGGCTCAAGTCCAGTGGGCAATCTCTTTGGTATAAAATAGCACAAAAATATAGATGCCTTCATAGAAAGCATCTTCAGATCTCATACTAAATTAAAACGAACTTTAAAATTAGGATTGACCACATTGTAAAGATCCAAACAACACTAAAGGAGAAAATTACTAGATTCATTTACTAATATATTGACTATGTGAGAAGTTGAACATGAGTTCACATATAAATGCTTGATAAGCTTATTTTCAGAAAATAATGCTTCAATGAGAATGAAAGAGATGCATTTACCTGCCGAAGCTTTTCAAAGGATTGAACATTGTTTTCCCTCCTTTGCATCTGAGAAACAGAATCTTCATGAATGTCAAGAATATACATTATTGGCATATTGATGTTCTGAAAAAAAAAAAGGGTATGAAGATAAACAATTCTGACATGTTCAGTAGGTTTACCCTTCTTGTATGAAGGCGGTGTGCCTTTTCCCTGGGTCTAAACACATTATATGGATTGGTGTCGTTTACTGGGGGAGGAGGCTGTACAAGAGCAGAAACAGCTATGTTCAGGTTGACTGTTTTGCAGAGAATTGCATTAAAGAAACAAACTCTCAAACAACCAAACCAGTAACAAGGAAGAGTGTATTGTTAAACTTCTTCTATCGAACTGTAGAAAGAACATATATACTATATGGTACTAGTTCCATAGAGCATTGGGCGAAACGAAGGGACTGAAGTTTCAGGAAGATTTCAGTGTCTGCTCTTGCAAGTAAGGAGCAACCTCACTGTATTAGCATTTTTTTTAGTATAATCACAATCTATGTTGATAACAAATGCTCATTTGGTATTTAAAGCTGTCTTCTAAAACTTTTGACCAGTACTGTTAAAGACAAAAGCAACCCATCTTGTCAAAGTTAAGTCAATATATTAACAAATAATGCAAAAAGTGAGAGAGAATAACTATCAATCAAAAACTAAACATAGCTAATTAGCCATGCTAACCTGCAAGTGATGCAAAATAGGTTTTTGCCACTGTTCCCGCTGCCGAAAAGATAAGACATATATAAGAATAAAGGATTAATATAAAGGTACAGAAAAATCTGCAAATTCTAGTCAGAATGAACTATTTCACATTCTTTGCAATACAGAGAAGAAAACTAAGTGAACAAGATTATAAATTATGTTTTCATCTTTATAAAAAAGGATAAAAAAAAAGAAAAATAGCAATGCTTAATAGTTAGTATCATTCCCAAATTGATTGTTTATATTGAATGATACCTTTGATTTCCAGTAATTATATACAGACTGCAAAATGCTGGAACGCACTGATAGAGATTGCAAAGCCTGCAAATGTGTAAACTTTTAGCAAGTCTTGCTCTTGAAATTCTTTCTTAGGAATTAAATATAAGCTCACATTTCAGATTTTCAATATATGCTCAAATCACCTATTTTTTTCCAAAGTCATCTAATTTGGAAATGTCACCTCAATAATCTCTTGATTAAACAGGAAAAAATTTACAATATACTGATATATTATCACATTTGTGGTCTTCTTTTTTTTCCTATATGATCATGTTTATGATAAACCAAGTCACTACAAAATGCCTAACACCTTCCATTTGCGCCGCCATATCATCACCTATTCCAGTATGAGAATCCTCACCAAATCTTACCCCTTCATTGACAAGTTCACTGATGGTTCTTCCCCTCCACCAGCCTCCAACCACCTTCTTCTATAACTCATCCTTAACTTGTGGGGATATGAATAATTCAGAGTTGAGGTCCTGTCCAACTTAGACTCAATTTGTACGAGAACAAATTTGTCAAAGCAACATGCTTAACCCAATTAGACATCTTATCTAAAATTAAATTATTTTCCAACCCAACTATCAACAAGCAAGAATAAGTTACAAACAGAAATTATCTGATACTCTGAGTCCATTCTAAATTTGTGTAGGTATTTACAGTAAGTACATTCAATAAGAATCCAAAGAAATCAACTACATCAGCATAAAGATCTGTGCTAGCCAACATATTCTTTGCTTGATGGAGAGATTGATAATCTTGGAACAAGCTTGCTAACAAAAGAAAAGGTCGATTCCTTATGATTTGTCAAATAAGGTTCCATGATACTGTTATTACTGATTAACCTCTGCTGCAGATTCAAGCTGCAAAAGAACAGGAATAGGAGCTCCAAATGTAGGTGTTAGGGCTCCTGCTCTTTCTCGAGCTTTATGATCCAATATCTCTAACTTGAACAGGAGGGTCTCAAACCTGGAATGAAGCAGATAAGACATGACAATAGCAACATAAAGGGGAATAAACAACATAAACAAGCTTCCCCAGATGGATTGAAAACACCTCTTCTCTTGAAAAAGATAATATCTTGTCTTAAAATGTAAATAAATGAAGCAGATAAGACATGACAATAGCAACAGAAAGGTAAAAAGAAACACAAATAAACTTCCCTAGAGAATTGAAAACACCTCCTATCTTGAAAAAGAAGATATCTTGTCTTAACACATAAGCGGGGATAAAAATGTAATTCCCATCTATGCAACTGAACCTGAGGAGAGTAAGCATGCATATCCTTTGTTTGAAAATGCTAATGTCAATTGAAAACTAGATTTCAGATTCTGGAACCCTGGAATATAACCAAATATATTCTTTTCCATACCGAATGTACAATAGCGATGCGCTAAACAATAACTTTAAAAAAAAGTAAATTTGACATATTGAAATTGAAATTTTACTGGAATTAAGATTCTCAGTTAGAAATGAGACAATATATTTCAAAATTAAGCATAATAAACACAGTCACTAGACATACATGAAAATTTGATATCATTACTTTTCTGGTAATAGAACCAACATAGCACTAATTGGATTTTACTGGAACTAAGATTTTTAAATTAAGAACCAGACATCATATTACAAAATTATGTAAGATAAAATAGCTGCTAAACATACAAGGTAATTTCAGTTACTAGGAATTATTATCATTACTTTTCTGGTGACAGAATCTTCCTCTCATTGTTAAACTCTTCAAGCCAATCCTCATCCTCATTATCCAAATCATACTCAACAAATTCGCCAATCTCAGCCCTGGCTGTAAAGTGTAATACACATGTGCGACATAAGAAATAAGGTGAAGGAAAACTAGTATGTCCTATTTCTACCACAAGAAGGTGGTCTACCTCCTCTTGCATGTATGTAACTAGTTGTTTGAGAAAAAGTCTGAGAATAATCTCTTTCATATGTTTCCACAGAGCTGAATTGGGGAGTAGGAATTTCTTGTGAAATTTTCTTTCCAAGAGTTCGATGCTTCTGTAAGAGGCAAACATTAGTCTCATCAGCTTATCTATCTAAAAAGATAGAATGTAGAAAACTATGAGTAAATAGATGCTTACTAAATTTTGAGTAAGCCAAGCGATAGCAGTTTTCAGAGTAAAGTTATGGCAGTTCATTTCTTCTAGGAAATGCAAGGGGGATTTTTTGCACTATTCAAATATGTAATTGATCCATAATTAAATGTAAGAGAACTTATTCTTTTAGACTAGAAACAGGAACGAACCTCAAGTAAGGATAAAAAAGAACATGCTGATTAAATCTGAAAGCATGCAACTGAAAGCGAATAACTGGATAGTTTTTAGTGCCAAGAAAATCCAGAACTTTAGATTAATAAGAAGCATACTCCGCCCAAAACATAAAAATAAAAATAATTGAAAATTCAAAAAATTAAAATTAAAATTAAATTAAAAGAAAACTATTTGCAAATAAACAGCTTTTTCCTCATTGAAATTCCACTCTGTGTAAGTTAAAGAACCTCCAAGGCTTCAAGTAAATGGAGAAATAGCATTCAGAAGTAGTGTAAAATGTAACTGAGAGCACAGGTGCTTCGTGTGGTGTATCCATATTAAACACTGTGTATATTTGAATAGTTCTGACCATGACATAAGATACAACAACCAAAATGGAATCACTGTCTAAGAAAAACTAAGGCAGCATTAGTCGCTAGCATACAATGAATAGTTGAAATACTATATTTTCCAGGAATCTGGATTACCTCACTGTCATGGGCAGTAGCAACCCGTGGCAGCAGAGAATTTCGGGTTGTACTAGTGGCAGTAGGAGCATCGTCCTCCTCAAACTCTTTAACAGATTTTACAATAGGGAGCTTCTTGTGAATGTCAAGAGGACGAGGCCTAAATGACAGTCTACTCATATCAAACCTTCATCCCTATACCAGTACCAATCTGATTCCTCTGCTCAGCGCTCACCACACTACTCTGCACGTCGGAGTAAAATGAAAGCCAATGACTCAGTAAACCAATCAAACTCAGCTACAATGTCACTTCCGACACTTCAGGAACCGAAGAATACCTTCTAGGCTACTAGGGCTCCCCAGCTACGACAAGGTTTTGACAAAGCAGAGTTCAGCTGTCCGAATTCCACAACAAGCTCAAGCCACGTCAAACCCTGTCTTTAAACTCCGAACCAATCCCCAAAACACGTGCGCGCAGCTCAAAATGCAATTTTTCTTCAATACGCCAATGCCCTAGATTCGAACCGACGAGGAAGACCACCAAGGTGCCTGATTTTTCAACATAACTTCACTCCTCGCGTGCAAGGAAGGCTTGCAGAGGGAGACAATAGACTACCCGATGGCAATTTGAAGAGCGCTTGTGACCCGCAGCTCTTCCCGGAACGGGGACGGTTAGGGCCCGGGATCGAGGAGCCGGCGGCGTGCGGCCGCGGGAGCGGAGGCGGCTGAGAAGACTGGAGGATTCCGAGGATTTGGGAGAGAAGGAGAGGGTGAGTGATGGTGGTTATTGTGGTTGGATTTCTAGGGTTTGAACGGAGGAAGAAGAGAAAAATGAAAAGCGAGGGAAGAAAAAAGAAAGTCTCGTCATGCGCCCGAATACAAGACTCGATGGCTCGCCCATTATATACGTATACGATAAGATAATATCCAATTTTTGATATTAATGCTTTATAATCAAAATTAAGGGAGCGAAAAACAGTTAATTCGAATAAATCGATCGAAATTAAAATTTTGTTCGATTTAGATTTTAAATTGTTTTATTTAATTAAATAAAATAAATCAAAATAAAAAAAATGAACTAATAAATTTATTATGTTAAAAAAATTTGATTTCGATTTCATTATTATTAAAAAAATTGATTAATTCAATTAATTTGATTTTTGACTGAATTAATTAATATTTTATCAGTTTAATTTATTTAATTTTTATTAAAAAAAATAATTGATTCCATTAGGTAAAAAATTAATTTATATTCTATTCGATTATGTTCCATTTTAATAATTCAAAATAGAAAAAAAAACAAATATCTTTTATGACCCTCATAAATAAAATATTAAATTGATATTTTTACCAATGTAATTTTAAAAATACATATGTTCTTTTAATAATCAAAATTAATAAATATAAAGAGACTTAAATATATATTTTTATTATTATTACATGTTTACTTACTAATTATTGCTTATTTGAATGTGATAATCAAGGGGTAATATATATTTTTATTATTATTACATGTTTACTTAAATGTGATAATCAAATATTAGGGAAAATATATAATGACCCTAATACGACATATAATAAGATGATATCAAAATTAAAAATAATAGTTAAGAGTGTATTTGATAAGTCAAAGAGGTATGCACCATCAAGTAAGGAATCTTATGGTGGAATGAGAGTCCCCAAGGGATAGACTGATGGCTAGTGCATGGGGTGTTGCCACCATGAAGTCTGAGGGTCAAATCCTGGCCAGTAGCTAGGTTTCTGTCCTCGCCCATACATTGGTCACTATTCAAGCTAGCTAGACTAGTCTCTGTGATTTACCTCTTCCGTGTTGGTCCTGGGAGGGACTGGCAAGGGCGCTGGGGGCGAGCGTTTCGCTTTTTGAATGATTATATCGAAAATTTGATAAAAAGAAGGGGAAAGAGATATTTATAGAATAACTAAAACGAGAGAAAGGAAGACAAGAGATCTTACCCAAATAAAATATATTAAAGATAAACATTATTGGAGTTGCAAGGTTTCAAACAAAGTCACACATTGAAAATACATGAAAAATATCATAGGCTTATAAGAAAAAAGCAGTGACCAACTTAACGAAGAGCGGTGAAAGAGGTATTTTCATCAATTTTTTAATAAAAAAATAGGTAATTTAAGTATGTCAAATGAGTATAGAAATTTAAATTTTTATCATAGAATTCGAATTTCAAAAGTAGAACAAGCTTTAAATGGGATGCACAATGAAAAAGTCGTTGGACCTGATAATATTTTGATAGAGGTATGAAAGTACTTTTATATAAGTACTCTAGTTCCTTTATATAAGAATAAGAGAGACATTCAAAATTGTACAAACTATAGGGGTATTAAACTAATTAATTATACTATAAAACTTTAAGAAAGAGTAATAGAAAAAAGATTAAAGAAAGAGACCACGATGATCGAAAATCAATTTGGGTTTATGCTTGGAAAGTCGACAATAGAAGTTATACATCTTCTTAGGTAACTAATTAAAAAGTATCGGGAGAAAAAATAATATTTACACGTAATATTCATTAATTTAGAAAAAACTTATGATAGAGTCCCAAGAGAAATTATATGAAAAAATATATAAAATAGAGGTGTTAGCGTAATATATATTAATCCAATTAAGAATATGTATGAGAATGTAATGACCAAAGTGAAGACTCCAAGTGGATTAACTGAAGCATTTCCAATAAAGATAAGATTATATTAAAGATCAGCTATAAGTCCCTATCTTTTTATACTAATCATGGACGACCTCACTGGACACACTTAAAACACAATACCGTGGTGTATGTTGTTTGCAGATGATATTATTTGGATAGATGAGACACGTAAAGGAGTAAATGCTAAACTATAATCTTGACGAAAAATACTATAAGTGAAAGATTTTAGACTTAATAGAGTAAAAACAGAATATATGAAATTTAAGTTTAATAATATTAGATGTAATGAGACAATTGTTAAAATAAGAAATAACGAATTGTGTGGAACTGAGAGCTTTAAGTATTTAGGATCATTTTTGTAAAACGATGAAGAAATTGAGAGAGATGACTTACATAAAATACAAGTAAAATTGTTGAAATAAAAATGTGCGTTGGATGTTTTATGTGATCATAAAGTACCTTTAAAATTTAAAGGAAAGTTCTACAAAATAACAGTTAGACCTGCTATGTTATATAGAGCTAAATGTTGGGCTATGACTCGTGCACATGAGCATAATATGAGAGTTACAGAGATGAGGATGTTAAGGTAGATGTGTAGACATACGAGGATGAACAAATTAAAAAATAAGAGCGTTAGAGAGAAAATCGAAGTAACATCTATTGAGAAAAACTCCGAGAGTCACGTTTGAGATGATACGAGCATGTACTTAGACGACCAATAAATGCTTCAATTAGATAATGTAAAACTATGACAAATATACATATCAAACAAAAAAGAGGAAGACTAAAAAAGATTTGATTATTAATAATAAAATAAGATAAAATTTATTTAAATATATATGATGATATAGTAGGGAATAAAATCTAATGACATAAAAAGATCTATAGAATTGACTCACATAATAAGATAAGACTTAGTTATTATTTAGTTATTATTGTATTTATTATAAACTTATTTTTTGTAGTTAATGTATTTTTTGATAGCGACAATGTATATATATTGTTCATCGTAATAAAAATGCATCCTCTTGTCCTAATGTTCTTCCTATACGATAATAGTATATTTTTATACGACATATTGACGATCTATAAGTATATATATTTGCACACGATACATTTGAATGCATAAGAAATTCACGAAAACCACTATCGGCTTAACGAAGAGAAGTACGAACAAAGTACAACTATCATCAAGCTACTCAAAAATTGTATTTGATTACAGGTATTCACAGTGAACAATTTACAAAAAAAACATGAATGCAAGAAGAAGGTTAATACACAAAGAAACAAGAAAAAAGATCTCTATTTGGTTTGAGCTAATCTATATTGAATTTTCTATATCGAGGGATTATGAACTAAGCCGAGCCTTCATCAAACTGCAAATATCTGCACTTCGTGTTGTTCATTTTGAAAAAAGAACAAGGGCTCTCGAATAGAAGGATTAACTGATTAATCACCGACTGATTGCTTTGCTTTGCTTTGCTTGAATAAGTTCGGCTCTCAAGCTCAATTCCTTGACCTGTGAAAAATAATTGGTGAACTTTTGTTCTAGTTTCCCAGTCAATCATCCCTGAAGTTTTTTTTTTTTTTTGCACGAAATTAAGCTTATCTGCAGTCCATTCGCTTTCAATAATAGATTTCCGCATTCTTCAATCAAAATCCTCTCATAATTGGTAGAACTCGCTAGATTTGAAGCTCCGACGTCAATATCTTCAGCCTGTTGCAAAAGTAGTCCACTAACATAAGACATTACCAATCTAAGCATAGTATGATAGAACTTACAAAAAATAGAAAGTGAAGGATCGAAACAACACAAAGGCGAGAACAAGAAGTGCTAGAGATACTTAAATACATGAAATACTTATTCATGTGCTTGTTGAAGTATACTGAATCACTGATGCAAAATATGTAGTAGTCATAGGAGTGATTTTCCACTAAACAATCTAACCACAGTATGATAGAACTCACAAAAATTAGGAAGTGAAGAATCGAAACAACCGCACAGACACACTATAGCCTCGAGGAAGAAAGATGCAATTCAAAGGTGAGAACAAGCTATGCTAGAGATACTTAAATACATGAAATACTTATTCACTGAATTACTGATGCAAAATCTGTAGTAGTTATAAAGAGTGATTTTCTACTAAACAAAATGAGTATATACAAACTTCTTCAAATAACACCTCATTATTTCTGATACGGGTCCCTTAACAACACTGATTGGTGTCACGTGGCGTCTGATCAAAGTCAGGGTCAAGGTTAGCGCCCACGTGGACCCGTTAACATCACCGATCGGATCTACCTCCTAATCACCGATCGGATAAGCAAGGTCAACTCACGTGAACGCGTTAGCATCACCGATCGGATCTACCTCCTAATCCTCGATCGGATAGGCAAGGCCAACTCACGTGAACGCGTTAGCATCACCGATCGGATCTACCTCCTAATCCTCGATCGGATAGGCAAGGCCAACTCACGTGAACGCGTTAGCATCACCGATCGGATCTACCTCCTAATCCTCGATCGGATAGGCAAGGCCAACTCAC
>JBBUKS010000113.1:15987867-16010111 GCA_038050645.1 Hedychium gardnerianum
GAGCGACAACAGTCAGGGATTCATGGAGAGGCGGCGGCGGCGAAAATGGATTGAGAGTTTAGGGAACTAGGGGAAAGAGAGTAGAGGAAGAGAGAGTTTAGTGAACCAGGGAAAATAGAAGAGAAGAAGAAAAGCAACCGGATTTGAAAATTTTTGGGAAAATTGATTGAGAATCGAGGAAAAAAAACGCGCGCGAAGGAAGAGAGAAAGAAGAAATGCATTAAAAAAATTTAATTTTTGTCACGTCAGGTATCCACGTTGACTGTCACCCACGATCGCTTACATAAGGATGTGCAGAGTATCAAAACTGATATATATATATACCTTATATTGTATATATTTGTAATTTCTCCAACTTAATCATAAATTAATTTGCAAATAAGCTTGCACTAATGTCAAAGTTTTAAGGTGCGAGTTTATTTATATTGTAAATCCTTATTAAAACTCTTGATAAAGTTAAAAACTTAACAAACCTTACAAGTTCTTAAATTTTATTGTAAGTCAATTTATAACACAACTTGTGACCATAAAAGAATTTCAAGATGTAAGATGATTATAAAATCCGCTTGTAAATAATAAATTCAAAATTTCAAATGAGTTTAGAAGATATTTTGAAGAAAAAAATATTATCGAGGCAAAACTAAATCAAATAAACTAGAATTCCATGATTGACGAGGTTAGGGTAATAAATGAGTCAAGTTGAACTAAATTTTATAGTGTTTAAGTTTATTTAATAAAATAATTGAATCAAGTTAAACTGAGTCGGACCTAAAATGAATCAAAATATTAAAATGATTATTTAGTTTTTTTTTATGAATTTGAATTTAGTTTAAATTTGACTTGAGCTTGACTTATTTAGATGTTATCAAACTCTCAATTTAAATTTATTTGATTGTTTTAAAATTTAAAATTTTAAGTTTGTTTAATTGATTGAGTTTGATAATATAAACTTATTTATTAATTTATTAATTTTATTTATTTATTTAGTATGTTGATAAATTTTATTAATAAATATAGTCTACGAATATTATTTATGAATATATATGTTCAAGTTTGTTCATTTAATTGATCTTATATGTATTGAATAAACATAAATAAATTTTTATCAAATTAAATATCAAGTTTATTTATGAATATTCAATTCATTTATAGCTTTACATGAGGTGCAATAATAAAATATTTTAAAAAATAAATAAGAAAATCAGAATTTAAATAGGTCGACATCTAAATATACGCTCATAGATAAATCAGAATGAAAAACTCTTCTCTCCCTTAGTTATTTAATAATCAATTATAAATTAATTTTATAATTTTTTTTATAATTTAAAAATAAATTATAAAAAAAAATATTTAAAATAAACGTAATTACATTTTATTATAAATCAAAATTGGCAGATCGTTTACAGGCGATATCACAACATATGAATTATCAATTTTTTTATATAAAAAAATCAAATAAATTAGAGTTGTAAGTTTTGAAAGGGATTTTAAATAATCAGGCGTCCGCATCCAAATCCCGATTCTTCTCCGCCCTATCCATGAACCGCTTATCTGCTCCTTGGGGAAGCACAACAAATACCATGAGCCGGTCGCCCCCGTCTCCTCAAACGCTCTCCGTTGCTCTGCTCTCCACCGCCGCCAGCAATGTCTCCGGCTACGCCCTCTGTCTCCGTCCACGGACCTGGACGAGCCCTAAGCTCACGGCGGTGATCGGGGGACGACGAGGCGGGACGGTCCGGTGCATGGCGAACCAGCGTCGGGTCAAGATGGTGGCCAAGCAGATCCAGAGGGAGCTGTCGGATATGTTGATCACGGACAAGGTTCTCCAGTATGCCGTCCTCCCGGAAGCTTCCCTCGGTGCCGACCTCTACCTCTCCTCCCTCACTACCATTAGCGGCGTCGAGGTCTCCAGCGACCTCCAGGTGATTCATCTGTTTTGACGGTGCGAATTCTAATTTTTTGGTTTTGGGAATTGTGATGCTTATTAGGCTAAATCTAATTCAACATTAAGTTTTTAGGTTGTTAAGGTGTATGTGTCTGTCTTTGGTGACGATCGAGGAAAAGAGGTTGCTATTGCTGGACTGAAGTCGAAGGTCAAGTATGTGCGTAGCGAACTGGGGAGGCGGATGAAGTTGCGCCTAACTCCTGAAATACGTTTCATTGAAGATGAGTCGCTAGAAAGAGGAAGCAGAGTAAGCTTATTGTTTTCCATGTCTGCGTTTAGGTTAGCTGATGTAAATATTGGCAAATTGATAAAGAGCTAACAGATCAACGTATCATGTTAGAGAAAATAGAATTGGCAAATAAAACTTTTAACAATATTTTAATGTGTTATGCTTGTGTTGCATGCATTTTACGCAAGATAGTTCTTGATTGAGAGTTGACTTTTAATTAAATGGTTTGTCATTAGTTTCTTTAACGTGTTACTTCTATCCATCTTTGGTCTATGCCCTTGATTGGTTTGTAAATGATGTTGAAAGAGTTGAACACAAGTAAAAGAGCAATGCCTAGCTCCATGGATATTGGGACCAATTCATGTTAAAAAGTAGACTAATAAGTGATTTTGTCTAGCTGCTACTCTGTTATCTGTTTAACACTATGTTTGCTACCACTCTGAAGAAGATTATGCACCATTGCTAATTTGGTATAACTTGGCTTTTACTTCAAAAATCATTTATTTCTGGATGTAATTATATGTATAAGAAGCATACTCAAAGATCAATCTGTACACATGATGAAGAGGATCAAACCTTGGTCTCTTTTGTATCCAAATGAAGTGTTCCTGACTAAAGGTTTTCAAGCTGTGATGGTAGAATTTAAGATGGCATATCAGGCACCATGCTCTATTCCTTGAAAAATATCAATCAGTCTGCACAATAATGTTTGAACTCATACTCTGATTGCCTTTGTTATTTGGATAAGAGTACCGGGCTGCAACACGGTATGGATGTAGGTTCCAACACTTTATTTCATTAAAATTTACAAGTTGTCAATGTGGGTGTCACTGTTCACTCTGAATGTCACTGTTGGTAACTGGTTTTCAGTTTTGATGAGCCTGGGGTTCATAGATGGGGAGCCCAAGTATGACTTTTTGGTAGCTAGTATCCTACTAAGTTTGAACCTTTTCCTAGATATGATTTACTAACACATCCTGGATGCCTAAGATGGCTGATCAATCATACAATATATATCTCATAAAATCTTCCTCATGCAATTAGTCAAATATTAAATCACACATAGATCTGTAGTCATAGCATGAAAATTCATCTTTTGTTATACCTAAATCTCATACATCGACAATTTAACAGCTCATAAATTTTAAATTGATAAGATATATAATTGTGGTTATTCTTTATCTGGAGATAGAGAAATTAATAGATCAATAGCTAAGAAACTAATCAAACTATTAGTAGGTAAAAGAAGTACTATAGGTTAAACTAGTAAGACATCTATATAAAGTGTACTTTTGAAATATCATAACTTAAACAATACTCTTGCTATGTTCAGTATGATTTTCATCACTATCATTATGCCTTCCAGGCCTTAGTACATTTATCTTGTTTGCCCCTCAATCTGGAAGAACCTTCAGTCAAAATGATGGTTGTGTGTGACAGACCTTTTTAGCTTCAATATATATATATTGGATGGCACTGAATTTCAAATTTCCTTCTGGTTTGATTTTAGACCCCCTCTGTGCCAATTTAAATGTTTTATATTTTGTCTATGTGAACTTAAATGTTTGAATTCCTCCTTGCTTTTTTTTAGTTATTGGAATCTAGAATGAAATCATAATGTTGGTAACATTATTTACATGTTGTTGAATCATCTTCTTTCTTGACCTATTGAATTTGTATGGTTCATAATTATTTGAGATGAAGATTGCTTTAGGAATTACTTCTTTGCCTAGCTGAAATATTATGATTGATTCTCAAGTACTGTATCTGCTGTATGCTTCGTGTTTCTGTTGTTCTGTAAGATTAGTTATCACATGCGTAAGTGTCAGTAGACAACATGCGTCTTCTTGGATGGGGAAATGCCTCATCACCTGTATTGGACTTGGAGAGAAGGAACATAAATTTAGCACAAAATGTGATGGCTTTCTTTTCTTCATTTATTGAAAAGTAAATATGTCCTAAAAATTCTTGTACTAATGTGTTTTTTTTTCATAATAATGAGTCAACCATACAAAAGAATTAGTTCAGCCTGGAATTGATTAAACTTTCTCCCGTAGGTGATAGCCATATTGGACAGGTTAAAGGAAGAGAAGAGCACCAAAGATCAAGATGTCAAACAGCTTGAACCTCCAAATTCTTCTGAAGAAGATGGAGAAGGTGATATGGATAATGAAGACGAAGACATCATTTATGTAAATTAAAACAAATTGTTGAGGCTGTGGTATCTAATCTGCATGGTAAGTTCTTAAGATCTTCCCAAAAGAAATAAAGAAAATATGAAAGGTCACTGTACAAGCTTCCTAACGAGTTAAATTTGTTTACAAGCTCCTGATTTCTAGTTAGTGTTTTAGTCTTTCAGATACTATTTGTTCAAATTATTTTGGGCACTCATTTTTAAACTTAGCAAGCATGATTTGATAGCAACCGTCATCTGTCTTTGGTTTGCTTCTCTCACTTCCTCTTTCAAATTATATTCATGAGGTCGGATTACTAGTTATAAAATTGATCGTGGCTCAGTTTTCTACCTTAATAATTATTTTCCACTATGATAAAAAAGAACAGGGAAATCGGTATCTTGCATGGATGTTAACTCATTTATTTAAGTGTGAATCTGATTACTTTCTCTCAACAACTTTCTAAACCAGAGCATTTAATTGTTACAGGCGATGCCAACCAAATGTGCCAGGATGGAACATGTTCTCTAGTGACTATTTGTGTATGTAAACCTAACTTGGTACATTTGTGACTTGTAATTTATTGATAAATCCATTGATTGTCAAACTCCAACCACAAAAAAAGGGGGAAAATGAACTACTTGATTTCATCATCATCATCCTGAGTAGGTCAGCTACTTGGATTTTCATTCAGCATTGTACAACTACTTACTGACAAGAAATGGAGATTCTTTGCGCTTCAGGTACCAACTACTGTGTCTGAACTACGCAAGTGTGTAGTTTTGCAGTGTGGATTCATTAGGCTTTATTGTCTAAGGCTTTTCGCCTACAACTTTGTGTCTAGGATATTTCATACCATAACTAAACATTTCTTTGTAATATGAAAAAAAAATCCATCTCATCTGCAATTAATCAATCTCAATCTGTATTGACTTGTTCTATCTATCTTTACAAATAGAAGTCTCAATTAAGATTCCTCACTTTTGTTATTTGTCTGTATGACTTATGGAATCATATATTTGTGTTTGCTATCCTGTCCTAAGTTTTTGTTCAAGGCAGCAGCCTATTTATTTCAGCATATTCTTTAGTGCGGTTGTCACCATTGTCTCTTATAAACATTTTTTGTTGGCTTTACACTATCTGTGTTGGTAAGAAACACACCATTTTCGTGACATTCTGCACATTAAATGACCTCTCTGCGCAGTCCGAGAGACTGTGACTTCTGCATTCAATCATATGCTTGTGTTTGCTAGCCTGGCATGAGTTCTCTATTTCAGTCTTTGTCTTAGCCTACCAGATTCGAACTGGTACATTTATGATGTTATATTATCACCAGACACTTATTAAATGCACATGAAACGCCACTGTACATTTTTGTATGAACCAGGAACTTCCCCATCAAGGAACCGAGACTCATAAATGCTAATGAAGGTAAGCACAAATCTACATTCCTGTAAATTTAACATCAAATTAAATGAGGTTCACTCAATGGTGGTGGGGGGTCTTGTTCAGGTTAAATTGATTCAAGTAAAGGAAGGTTAAAAACCATCAGGGATTGTCATTGGGTTCGATTTGCATGAGCTCGACCCCATCTAAACCTCAATTCTATTGCATTCTTTTTCTGCTTAACCTCACCTAGCCATGTTCTCAATCGAAGTTCAGATGTGTAACAGTTACTTTTATCTTTTTTTATCTTATTTTATCATATTTTATGAGTAGATTAAACTTGTGTTTAAGACCAAACAAAAGGCTGTTTCTATTGTTGGATGGCTTTACCAAGAGACTTCGATCATCTGAGCTTTACCTATTGAGCCATCCCATTCGGCTTTGTATTGATGAAACATGAGATGCTTCTTGTCCTCGTCTCATGCGACTTTGCTCTTTTTCTGTCCCAAGCAACATGGCTTAGGCTGTCACTGCCTTCCCCACCCAACCTCACACACCATGAAATCATAAAACAATCAATACCTTGTTTATGGCTTGTAGTGATCAACACCCTCATATCTGGTACGACCCGTCAAAACTACAAATCAGCTCAAATATGGCACTTTGTTTCGTGTAAAATATCTGGTTTATCTCAAAAAACATGAGGAACATATTTCTGCTGTCTAATAAGCAGTTCCCCATTAGCGGTGATTTTGTCAAGCAGGTAAAGACCGTAGAATCCATCAAGCATTGCTAGTGGGCCGTCACGTTGCATCGAGTAATCTACGATTACCTCGTATCTGGGACGTCGGGACAGCACAATACGGTATATATAATTATAATAACAGTTTGTCGGAACGGCTAAAATTGACGACGGCAAACCGGCACAGACAGCTAAGTAACACTGTCCCAGTCCTCCGTTATCCGGCCCGCCGCGGTATCTTACGTCTTCATCAGTTGATCACGGCCTCAGCTTCAAGTCCCGAGACTCCCAACGGCCGTACTGTAGAGGAGCGCCCCACTCAGGTGTGCTTACCTCCCGGTACCTGCAAAGTTCCGTGCGTTACCCACTCTGCACCACCACGTGAAACCGAGGTACCAACTCGTGGGTCCCACGTATTGGGTGAACTAAAGCGGGCGGAGGAATTATTGGGTCGCGGAATTTAGGTGAAACAAAGCGGACGCCAGCTGCGGGATTTAATCGGATTGGATGCGGCGGTTTCCGGCGGATTTTAAATTAAAACCGATCGAACTAATTTAGCAGAAGCAGCTGGCTTTTGCTGCGACCGAACTCTCTCACTGTGCAAGACCAAGCGAGCGAAGAAGCGCCGAATCGTTCGGAGGAGGAGCCGGAGACGAAAGGCGGAAGCGATGGGGAAGCCGGCGAGCTCATGCTTGAAGGTCATGGGTTGCGGTGGAGGCGGTGCTGACGCCGTCGACAATGACGATCTCTTGCCGGAAGAGGTAAACTTCGTGTTGGTTTTTAACGTCTTCCATTGTGATTGGGGATCTCCGATCCGTATTGTTCGAGTTGAGGGTGGGAGGGGTGTTGGGATCTTTCCGGAAGCTGGCGTCTTGGATCAGATCCGTTGTACTGGATCTCTCAAATACCATTTTCCGACCGAATTGATCATTATTGACCTGCATTTTAGGTCATTCCGTTCATGTTTCTGTTTTTCTTTTTCAGATTGCATTTTGATTCTTATTTGTGGATGTTCTGTGGCCATTTTGAAAAATTGGCTACTTAACAGTTGCTAGAAAAGAGACTGTTTTTTAGTCAGAGTGATCCTTATTCCATTAATCTCGTCCCTTGAACTGCGTGTGCTATTAAAATTCTGGTACACCTGTCATAATATATCTTTAAGCAGTCTTAAACCTGATGAATTGGACAGTTCTACTTGCATGGGGAACCTGGTTAGTTGTTGGGACTTTCGTGTTATTTAATTTTGTTGACCTTTAAGTTCTCTTTGTCATTGTTGTTTCAAATCCCAATTAAAATCTAATGATTCTTGGCAGGCTACAACTTCATCAGACAATCGTAGGTGGAGTTTCCGAAGGAGATCATCTAAGCATCGTGTTCTAAGCAACACAGTGATCTCAGAACCTATATCTGCTTGCTCCAGTAAGGAAAGTCAAGAACTTCCTACGGCTAACCTCCAATCTCCTTTCCCAGAAGTAGTCCAGGAACAAGAAAAGCCAATTAAAACTTCTCTATTACCATCAGAGATATCAAATACAGAAGCTCCTCTACCCCTTTCTAGTGGAAGTATATCTCCAGTTGGTCCAGCTCTCAGTGAATCTATTGCAATTATATTTCAGGCGGTTATAAGGGGAAATTTGGTAAATCCTTTACTTATTTCTGAGCCTACACTATTCTAGAAATTACATCTAACTTCTCTTAATTTTCACGATAAATTTAGGCCAGGGAAGAGGTACACAAACTCAAATGCATTGTCAAGTTGCAAGCAATTGTACGTGGATACCTGGTGAGGAGGCAAGCTATTGGAACTTTGCAGTGTATCCAGGCCATCATCAGAATGCAAGCACTTGTAAGGGCTCGTCATACTCGCCAACTATTTGAGAAGTCAAGGCCAAATGATACTAGGAAGTTCCTGGTAGGTATCGGATATCTATCAAGTTTTATTGATGTTACTATGTTAGTGAAATCTTTATGGATACGGGAACAACCAAAATGCTTCAAATACTTGTAAACTTTGTGCAAGTCGATTTCATTTCTCAATTTGATGAGCACAATTATTGCGTTAGTATTTAGTTTTAACTCAAAAATGCTTAGGCAACAGACGTCCTTGGGGTATCATTAGTTAATTCTCCATTTAACTAAAGAAACTTATACCTAGCTTAAGTGCATAACTAGCATATCTTTAAATGACCTGAATATTCCTATGGCTATTTTCTTACTTAGAGTTCAATAGCAAGATAAAATCTGGTTTGAACACATGGCCTTTCAATGCCGTGCCATGCTTTATTTGAACACATGGCCTTTCAATGTTGCACAATGCTTTAGTGTTGTCTATTTCTCGTGAACTTTGGCTGTCCTTGCATTGTCAACTGAGCCATAGCTGTCTGTGACAAATGTTCCTTTTCCTAATACCGTAATGTAGTTCATAAAGGCTGGAATTGTTACTAATATGTTGTAACAACAAACTCATGCTTTGAGCTTTAATTGGAATAATATCATCATGCTGATTTGTCTTAGGGGAAGGGAGATTCTTTCAATAAACCAGGCAGATCAGCAATCAATAAATTACTTACTAATGGCCTTGCTCATCAGGTAATGGTTGTTTTTTTTTTCACTTCTTCACATAGTGGATACATTTCTTATCCAATCTTCTATAAATGACTTGCGTCTTTTAATTCTTCAAGCTTTTGGAGACTACACCAAGGAAGAAAACAATCCACATCAAATGCGATCCATCAGAGTCTGATTCTGTTTGGAAGTGGTTGAAGAGATGGACGGCTATAACTTCATCAGTAAACCAACAACCTATGAAAAGCTTCAGCATTGGCCATCAGGTGCTAGAAGGGAAAACTAATGTCGCAGAGGGCATACCAAAAAAAACATTTTCTAATGCAGCTTTGTCAGTTTTGTCTGAACCAGTGTTGCCTCCGACCAAATTGATGATGGCAGATGATGATAAACAATATTTAATGATTGGAGACGCCGATGGCGTTCAATGTCAGACTTCTGTAACTTCACAATATAATTCATGCAACTTTGGTGAGGCAGAAAAATTGCAACCCGGAAATGATATTTTGGACACTACTGTTCAAGACTATGCTGAACCTAAGGTTGTTAATGATGAGAGATTGGATTGCATAGTTGATACCAAACAAGCGCAGCCAAATAAAAATTCTGGATTAACAGGTGAAAAATCACCTGTTAGGAAAGACTGCTTCAACCATGATGCTGAAAAGGCATCCTCTGAAATGCTGGAGGATGGCGAGAAGAAAATTGTTGTTAGTTCAAGAAAATCATGCAACCCAGCATTTGTTGCAGCTCAGTCAAAGCTTGAACAGTTGAGTTCAAAGTCAGCTGTTGGTCGATCTGTTAATTCTTCTTATCAAAATGCTTCATCAAAATCAAAATCAGAGAACCAGGGCATTCACACAAGTTCTTTTACAGATAACAATGAAGCAGTTTCAGCTAAAACTTCAATAATGTACGATTCAAGGCTTCAAACTGCAGCATCAGAGTGTGGCACTGAGATATCTATCACATCCACTCTTGATTCACCAGACAGATCTGACATGGAAGGTGGGGAAATTGTTCTTGAGATCAGCACTTTGGAGAATAAGAATTATGGCATCGTTGAGGAAAATGCTTTTGAACTTCCCAGTTTGAGTGGTAATGGTAGACCTGAGGATGGAGATGACAATGTGGCAAATTCAAATGTTTCCATCAACTTAACACAGTCTGATCACAAGTCGGCTGAGCCAACTTCATCAAGTGTGATGACTCATCAGGAAGTTACAACAGAACAAGGTAGATCACTTGAAGGAACTCCAGTAAACTATGAATCAGCAGCTGATGCACATGGAACCCCATCTAGTGATATCTCTGTAAATGCCAGAAAGAAAAAAAAGGATGATAACATGTCTACTTATAGGCAAAGGTTACAATTGGTTGGAAAAAATCTATCATCTAGTCCAAATAATGGTTCAGGCGTACAAATTAGTGTAGAAAATTTAGTGAAGGATCAAAAAATTCCAAAAAGGCGTAACTCTTTTGGGACGGCAAAGACTGATCATGTTGAACAAGAACCTAGGCTTAGTAGTAGCAATTCGCTTCCAAGTTATATGCAAGCCACTGCATCTGCAAGGGCTAAAGCATATGTCAGTACATCTCAGAAGTCCAGCCCTGATCAGCAAGATAATCAGCCTAAAAAGCGACATTCCTTGCCTGTTGAAAATGGAAAGCAGAGTTCATCCCCACGCATGCAAAGATCGGCATCACAAGCCCAGCCGAATGCCAAGGCCAATGGCGTTCATTCTCCACATACTTCTGCAGGTAAGCTGCTACTTCTATGAACACTGGTGTTGATACTGCAGATCCTAATGCATATTCTTCTTAAGTGCCAATGCATGTGGTTTCCTCCTAAAATATCAGTAAATTTTGTCATATTTGCAGTAAGCAAACCTTCTTGGTGAAGACCACATTTATATAACCTTGGCTGGACTACTCGTTGGATCAGAAAAACCAAAAATAGAACCTCTCCAATTTGAGTTTAGTTCATGATTCAACCACGTGGAAAAAAGTTAAAAATTAATCTGACTGGGTTTTCACAGAACACTAAGAACTGGTTAGTTTTTAGAAAACTAGGTTAATTTTATTCTATGGCTTCAAATGTCAAATTTGCTGAATAATATTTCCATGCAACTATATTTGAGTTAGGAAAATGATTATTTTCAGTTTTTAACATATAATAAATACATCCAAAAACACTTACAAAACTTTGTTTTAAACTTAGTTGCAAGTTGGTATATGTATAATGATTTTCCATAATTGGATTTTTATCTTGAATGATTGTGACAAATATGCAACTAGAGAGATTATATCTGGGCTGGTCAAACCAATTAGCTTGTTTGAGGCGACATCTGAGATAATCTACAATTGGGGCTGGTTCAACCAGTGAATTGTTGTCCTGATTTCGTCCAGTTTTATTTCCAGTCCAATGCTTATATGGCAGCTCAGCAAATCCTCTTCTTGAACACACTTTTGTTTTCTGACATGACGGAGTTGTATATTTTTCAGAGAGAAGATGGCAAAGGTGAAAAAAAAAACGAGAGAAACGTGATCAAGATGCAGTCCTGGAACTTTGGCTTTGCCAATTAAATGTCTATTCTAGTGTTTTATGATATTATGATCATCTCATATTGCGTAGAATAAGGAGCTTCTACCAGAGAGTTCGTATAATATATCTCAAAGTTGTGTATTTTGATAATATTATCCGTGTGTTGTGTAAGGATGGATGATGTTGAGATTTGTTATATTGTAAGTTTTACGTATTTATTTTTATTTTAATCTGATATGCAAGCTTTTAGAATTTATTCCATTTGAAGTTGCTTATTTATTTTGTTTGCAATTTAGAACCCTTAGAAGAGTAACTATTTTATCTTTTTTTTTTCATGAACTCTAAACATTAGTGTTCTATTTTTAAAAATATATTTAGAATTTAGTTTGTATTAAATTATTATTTCTAAATCATTTTAGCCATTTCAATTTTATTTTATTTCATTATTTAAGGAATATGTGCACAATGGACACAATTAAATGAAAAAAGAATCCATGCCAATTGCCACACAAATTGTTTCACAAAATATTAATATTCAAATCCAACAAACAATTTCGCTGCTAATTGTGCTTCCTCTGGTGTCACTGAGCAAATCCGGCTTAGAAGCAATTCCATAAAATCACAGAGAAAATGGTTTTGAATAAACATCGAACATTTCGTTGGAAGTGAGTTGTGGCTCCTGCAAATTTGACATGAAAAATGATCAGCTTTAGCCATTCTTATCTAATGAATACGCCAACAGGAAGAAATGGACCTCCTTCATGGAAGAACAAGTTAAGAAACTGTACAAAACTTAGATACACATCTCCTTTATCAGAAGATCAGGCTATAAACGTGAATAAAACTTATCACGGAGTTTCTGTGAAGGGTCTGCGTGATTAACAGCATTTGCATCAAATTTAAAGAACTGCTAACTACAGGTATAAAACTTAGATGAAGATCCCTCATTGTGAAGAACAGGCTAAGAACATGAACAAAACTTAGGTGCAGACTTCTTCACGGAGCCTCTATGAAGGGTGTGCACTTAAATGAGGAACGAGTGCACTTAGTATGAAACTGAACGCGTGAATATGAACGCATGATGATGCACCTTTTTCACAGAGTGTTCCATGAGACACACCTAAGTTTTGTTCCAAGAACAATGTTTTTAAAACCGGGCCGACGTGTGAACCGGTAGTCTCTTTGTTTCCAAGTTCAGCAAGAAATATATAATGATCTGATAGGATTGGTTTGCCTTCCGATTCCCAGGTTTATAGTTCCAAAAACACTGGAAGAGAAGAGAAAAAATGTACCTGTCTGAGTGTGCCAGGCATACTACCTCCAGTCAGCAACATGGTGATGAGTGAGGTAACAGGGCCTGAAGAGAGTGAATCACCAGAGCCCCTAATGGTGGATCGCATGGAAGTCAGTATAGATCCATATGTAGCCCCTTGTCCTCGCTCGATGGCTTGGATGAAGCAATAAGTCATGGCACCTGTTGAAGTAATCCCTGATAAAGCCTGCATTAGAACCATTTGATGAACTATCATCAATATTAAAAGATAAACTAGAGACGAAAAGAGTAACTGGATTTTCAATTATAACTGCATTAAAACTTCAGAACTCAATTTGCTGTATTTTAGTCTGGTTAAGGAAAATATAACAAGTGAATAATATTTTTCTTCGGCACTTGCTTAAGGCATTTATAGATAAAAATATAAAATATGATTTAGTTTAAAACATATCTAATATTATGCTGATGTTTTAGATCGAACTAGTAATGTTTAATGTTTTTTTTTGTTGATCTATATATAAATACATGTAAATACGCTTTATGGAAATCAATGCTATACAATATTTTCTTTTGCATAAATTCTTCATAAACAACATGCTATAAACAACTAAATTGATGGAGTCATATCATTGCTACTCAGGAGAGTAGATCACTCTTGGCAATAATCTCCATCGTGTATTTTTAGTTCTAATTAATTCAATTTGTCTTGCTAGGAACCATCAGTTAGGTTTGAACCTGCCTAGACCATCTCAATTATTTGATTTCATCATAATCCATTTTATATTATACTGCGCCCAATTGCTCACTAGTAATAGCATTTTTCTTTCTATTTCTTGGTAATAAATAACTTCACTTATTCATCTAGACATATTCTAAGCATCTGGTTGTTACCTTCTTACTCCTAAATGTCTTAACTGTTTTAACCAAAAAATGAAGATTACAAAAGGAAACTCCAAGCAATATTAGATGATGGTACGCAACAGGCTTACAATCATCAAAAACGTTATAGTTAAAGCAATCAATCTGGTTCTGGAACTAATGTATACTCTCCTTAAAGTTAAAGATGGAATAGATTTTCTATCACTGAAGCCAACACTATTTAGATACTGTAGCTGTTTATTCACACTGCATGCAATAAAAGTTACCGTAGTGTCTGCAGAGGTCTGATCGTCATCACAACCACTGAACGAAATGGCTTCTCCGCCACTTGTACCTTTCCAAGCACCATTTCGAGGTCGATGATCTTCCCATGCATAGACTCCACTCCTAGATCACGAAAGACGATTAGCTTTATATATTCTGAAACACGAAGTGTAGTTACTCAAAAAACTTCTAGGTTGTTACCATAGTTATCATAGTGATCTCTAGTCTAACACCATGTGCAAAAGAAAAAAAAACATGAAAAGAAACTTTCTCTGGTATTAATGGACCAGCAAATTGATTAAATAAGTTCAAGCTGCAAAAGTATAGAGATTAATTAAGAATATGAATTTGCAAATTGGTTCTTTTTCTAAGAGCTCTAATTTTTGAAATAAGCAATCAACCAATTAACTTCCATAATGTCTCTAAGCAGGAAGTCCCTCAACCCAAAGACATGATTAGTCTGGATTTAAGGGAATATAGATTGGGAATCTCTTTTCTTTCTATTCTCATAAAGCCCGTGTTATCAGATTCTGAGGTACTCATGGGAAAAAGGACATAGTGTTTTTAAAAAATTATCACATTGATAAAGACAAATGAGTAACTAAAATAAGAAGCTGAAATAAAGGAAGAATGAAAAGCCCCAATTGGACTACTATAAGTTGAGTTATATACTTCCAGTAAGTTATTACTTATCCATCACCCATGAAGCATAGAAGCTAAAAGTCAAAGCAATGCTCTCTAGAGCAAAGGTTCAATCATAAGAGTAGTTCTATATTACTGACCTGTTCATTCTGCAAAGATAAGGTAGATCTAGCATAGTGCCACTGTGACAAGCATCTATAATAGCATGAAGCCTAACTCCAGAAGGTAGTGGCCTAACTATTGCCTCATTAATATCATTATCAACGATCATTCCATTTTTCTCAAAGTCTAGAGGACAAAGAGTCTCATCATAGCCATCTGCTTCTTCCCCTCTGTAATCTCTTTGTTGGGAACCATGGCCAGAGTAGTGAAATACCAAAGAGTCTCCAGGTTGACAACCTTTGACAAGCCAATACATTGCCATCATTATGTTGTGTTTAATTGGTATCTTGTATGGATCTCTTTCTTCCTCTGCAAAGGATATCAATATAGATTTGTCAAAGATGCATGCTGCAACTTGGAATCTCTTATAGTCAAGTTTAAAACCAAACTGACTGAAAGATAAACTAGAAATTTTGTACTGAACACATTTTCCAAAATAATGTTTTAAAGAAAAAAAAAGGAAGGTGGTAACTTCCTAAGAAACTATTTGTTGTTTTCAGGTTGCTTACATACTGAGGCCTATTACTTTCTTTTGAACTCAAATATCCTGGAAAAGATTTTAAGATTTTAGTTTGCACCTTGAAGTCTCCACTTGTTTTTCAGGATAAACAAATTGAGAAAAATTAAAAGCATTGTGGTACAAATGGAAATTTTCCTAGTATCATGAATCATGATCAATAAACTAGTTTATTAGTCATATTTTCATCCAAAAGTATGTGGCACAATACAACCATCTTTCAAAAGACACTAATATAGACTTGGCTAGTTTTAGTTTCCCATGATATAATAAAGATTATAACTCATCTAAGAAAAGAATCCCAATCAACATAACATGGAAAATTTAAATTCTTCACCTGTTCTAAATAAGAGAATACCCATCAAAGAAATGCACGAATCCATTGTTAGCATAGAAAAAACAACAGCAACTAAATTTCATGGATAAACATATTAGAATCTGTCCAATGTTTTGCTATCACTAAATTGATCATGGTTACAAATTACATAATGCAGAGGTAACTATTGACATTTTTATCTGGACAAGTTCACCCATTGGTACCGACATACTCATAAAGTTTATAATCATGATACGATTGTTGTCAAATTTGTCCAGCTCTCACAGCATTGTGATCTTTTGTGAGGTAATCGCGCTATTTGGTAGTGAACTTCCAATATCAAGGGAAAATCCCTAACTTTCCAACGACAACAAAAAAATAAAAAAATAAATCGCACCTTGAACTCCTACCTGTCAACATAATTATGTTGGACTCCTGGAAACCGAATCGATTGATAAGAAGGTACTTCATACACTTGGCGTCATTGATGCACCCCTTCAGCTCGTGCCTTGTGTTCCGATACGTGATTCCGCAAATCACTGCCTTCTTCCGCCCACCCGGTCTCGGCGGCGCCGACGGCGTGCCCCAGGAAGGGGGCGGCGGGTAAATCGGAGCGGGGCCGGGACCGGGGGGCGGTAGGAAGGGAGGAGCCGAAGGAATCATCGGGGAGCTCCTATAATCGGCTACGTGGGTGACGGCCTGGCAGACGGCGCAGCGGATCGAGGAAGCCCCCGGGGGGAGCTGCAGCTGAGTGCGGCAGTGGGAGCAGTCGATCAGCATCATCGCTCGGTAGGGAGGGAACATGTCGACGGCTCGGCCCGAGAATACGGAGGCGGGGAACGATCGCCGGCGGAGGAGAAGGGCAAGAAGGAAGGAACGAGGAAGACCGAAGAAGAAGTACGAGAGGAAGAGCCGGAAGGAACGCGTGAGGCAGAGTTGAAATTGTCTCCCGAGTTTTTTTATTTTTAAGGCCAATTCCATTTTTTTAAAAAAAAAACAAAAAGGGCAAAAAAATGTCCCAATATTGTGGGCCATAGTATTTGCACTAATAGCAGATTGCCACGTAGGGAATAAATTGGAAGGGAACATACACTTCGACACGTGGCCGTCTTTCATTGGGCGAAATCATTTTTTCTTAATTTTACTGCGGTTGAGGACTTACAGCTGTCAATTGTCGGTTAACGGGTCGCCGCCGCTACTGAGCAGAAATTAGGCTGTATTTGCGGGTCAAACCCGATAAGGATCGCGGGCTTTCACAACTGCGACACCCGCACATATCCGAGAGCCAAAACCGAAATCGACGGAGCTTAAGGCGGACGACGGAGAGAAGCCGTAGCCGTGGAGTCGATGCCCGCAGCGCCACCGTCGCCGTTCAGGCCACCAACGACGACGCTGCCGGCAGCTAACTTGCCTGCTCTTCCTTCTTCTCACTACTCTTTCGCTATGTCATTATTATGGTTCTGTCGTTGAACAATTGCTTCAATCATGCCATTGCAGATATTATTTCTTAACTTTCGTAATATTTAAATCATCTATCCTATTTTCAAAATATCCTTCTATCTCTTTATAAGTTCATCAATCAGCTTCAAATTAAATTCAATATATTTTTAAAAATCTCTTTGATGTTTGTACACTCTTAAATCTAAATTTGATAACATGTGTTCTTATTTGAGAATGTCGATAATTGACCTCTATATGTAAAGATCGAGATGCTTTTATATTACTGTCTCTATTACTTTTTTCATTCGATGTATATTAATGGCTGATGCGATGTGTATCATAGATCGACAAAGAAAACGTCTTGTCATATCTTGCGATATTAATACCATCACATACGCTCTGACAGCCTTGATAATTGGTAAGGTCTTCTATTCCGGCGATGTGAGCTCCTTGCTAGCTTGAGTTCGCTAAGCAATTGGGCTAAGAGGTTTAGCCCATTAAGGGCATTGACCAGGGATAAGAGGTAAGAGGTCTTAAGTCGACTTAGGATTTGTCAGAGCGCTCTTGGCCTAGTTGAGGGTGTCTCTCGGTCGAGGGAGCTAAACCCGATTGGGCGTCTACCGAGGGCGGCGTTGAGTTTGGTAGACTTTGGACCCAGTTCAGGGTGTCTCCTGATTGAGGGAACTAAACTTGATTGGGCGTCTACCAAGGGCGGCATTGAGCCTGGTGAACTTTGGACTCAGTTGAGGATGTCTCCCATTTGAGGGAGCTAAACCTAGTTGGGCATCTACCGGAGGCGGCGTTGAGTTTAATGGACTTTGGGGCCGATTGAAGGTGTCTCCTGGTTAAGGGAGTTAAACCTAATTGGACGTCTACCGAGGGAGGCGTTGAGCCTGGTGGACTTTGGGTCCCATAGACTTTTGACTTGCACTTCAGCGCAAATATTGACTTTCGTCCACGTTGTTACTTGCGTTGACTCCCGTATTAGTGTGAATTGAGAATATATTTTTTTTAAACTTATAGAAGTTTAATAAAATTTATCACAAATTTATTATAAGATATAAAACAATCATACTTGCTAACCAACACCACCTATAAATTCTTAAAACTCCCTTGATTAAAAAAAATTAAAATTTTAAATTTTCAAATGATGTAGGTCTATCAGTCAATTTTATCTGAAATTAACTGATGAATTTAAAAAAATTTAAATCACTTCAAATTAAAATTAATATATTTCTTAAAACCTCCTTAATATAATTATATTCTTAAATCTGAATTCAACAACGTAAATTAAGAACAATAAATTTTTAAATAAATAAATAAAAATTTAAAGATATATTCTTAATTTAATTTACTTATTTTAATTTATATTATCAAATTTAAATTCGAGAACATAAATACATTTACAAATTTTTTAAGAATATATTAATTTTAATTTTAATTTTAATTTTTTTTTAATTTATTAATTAATTTTAGACGAAATTGATTAATAAATTTATGGAAAAAGAGAAGAGATATCTCAATAATTTGGATAATATCGAATTTTTTATGGATATTTTATCTACGAAATTCTAAAAGGTAAACGTCATTTTTAGTTCGTCAGACTATTTAGCTATGACATAAATATTTGTGGGGTGGTGGAGAAACTGAGTTTGATTCTGATATGATTTTATTTTATTGAAATATAAATTAAAAAAAAGACAGCTATCAAATAACTAATGATTGATTTTAATAGTAAAAAGATAAAATCATCACTTTTAAAATAATTTTTTATTATTTAGAAGAAAAATAAATTATGAATAATTATTAATTTTTAAATAATAATTATTACACGAGAAAAATTAAAAATCTAACTGTTATAAAATTAATAACAACTGATTCCTGGCCCAACGAATCGTGGATTTAATAATGGCTAAAATACCTTTTACTCCTTTGTTTTCTATCAAATAATATTTTATTATGTTTTTTATCAAATAACATTTTACTCCTCTATATTTAAAAAATAATATTTAACTTTCTTCGACCAAAAGTCAATTGTGAGAAACAACAATTATACCCTTATCTTTTTTTATCACCGATAATAACCTAAAAAAACACATTAAATTAATTATTATATCTTTCAATAAAAGTTCATACAAAATTCATATATGTACCAACATAAATAATAATAATTTTTTTTTCTAAAAGTGATAATCAATCAAAAACTCATTCTACTGCTCTCACCAAATAAAAAAAAATCAAAATTCTAAACTTCTTAAAAGATGAAGCTGTATTTTTAAGAGAGTTATTCATTTCTTTTATTAAGTATTATGATTTTTGAGTGTAATTCCTAAATTTTTTGGAAAGTAAAGCTGTTGAAGTCTAGTCTTCTTCTATTTCATTCATCCATTGCAAGAATCCACATTCATCATTTTTCTGCATCTGCATGTAAATAATATAGTTGGCATCCCTTATATATTAGTGATTTTAGATTTATGTAGTATATTAAAATATTTAAGCACTAATTTTATAATCACAACAACTCATAAACTTCCTTCTTAAATTTTGTAATGTTTTTGATGTACATATTAATACAATTTTATTACACCAACACTTCATTTCTATTTTATTATATATCACATTTGATGAGAAAAAAATATATTTAATAATAAACTTTGATTTTTATTTTATTTGATCTTTATTTTATTTCGATTCATCAATCTAAAATTTTGATATTTTTTTTAATTCGATGAAGATGGTGAAATAAATTTTTAACTGATTATCCCTTTTAAAATTACTATTTTTGTGTCATTTATACTGATGCATATATAAATTTTGTGAATTTTTTTATCATATAATCAATTCAATATGCTTTTTTAAAAAAAATTATTTTCAAAAAATGATATAAAAAAAAGAGACAAAAGCACAATTATTTTTTTCTCTCATCTACTCTTGGTAAGGGGGTTAAATATTATTTTTTAAATACAGGAGATAAAATACTATTTGATAAAAAATACAGGGAGTTAATGGTATTTTAGCCTTTAATAAACCGGTAATTAAATTCTTTGATGAACCGGTCGAGTCGGGAGCCCGAACCAGTGGTGAAGACCCAGGTCGCTGTTGAAAACATTGCGAACCGGTCAACACGACGACTCCACCTGATCGACGATTTCTTATTCCCCAAGCAAAGCCGGTGCCCTCGTTCGTGGTGTGGAAGAGGCACGGCGTCCTGATGGAGTTATGGCCGCTCTTCTTCCTCTCCCTTGGCTTATCCACTTTGCTCGCCGTCCTCCTCCGCCGTCTCCTCCCCGGCGGAGTATCTGATCGGGCCCTCCCTCCCGGCCCCCTGGCGATTCCGATCATCGGCAACCTTCTTTGGCTGCGCCGCTCCCCTCGCAACATCGTCAACGTGCTCCGCCAGTGCCACACACGATACGGCCCCATCTTCACGCTCCGCTTCGGATCCCGCCGCGCCATCTTCGTCGCCGATCGCCAAATCACCCACAAAGCTCTCATCGAGCTCGGCTCTGCCTTTGCTGACCGCCCCGCGCCAGTTCCTGTCGCCCGGATTGTCACCGCTGGCCAGCTCTTCATCTCCTCCACCGCGTACGGCCCTCTCTGGCGCATACTCCGCCGAAACCTCGCCGCCGAGATCCTCCACCCCGCCCGCGTCAAGTCCTTCGCTGGAGGCCGCGCCTGGGTCCTCCGCGTCCTTCGTGAGCACCTCCTAGCCCAGGCGGCCGCTCAAGGCGGGGTCGTCGTTGCAAAAGAGAGTTTTCAGTTCGCCATGTTCTGCTTGCTATTGTTCATGTGCTTCGGCGAGAAGCTTGGGGAGGAAACCGTGCGGGAGATCGCGCACACGCAGAGGAGCCTGCTGATCCACCGTAATAAACTCGCCGTGCTCATCTTCGCACCGAGAATCACGCAGTACCTGTTCCGGAATCGGTTGAGAACGGTCATGGCGACGATGGAGAAGCAGAGGCAGCTGTTCTTTCCCCTGATCGAAGCCCGAAGAAGTCAAAAACAGAGCAAGGAAAAAGAAGAGGAGCGATTCGTGTACTCCTACATCGACTCGCTCCTCAACCTCGAACTCCCAGATGAAGAAGGCAGCCGAAAACTCTCCGGCGAGGAGATTATAGGCCTGTGCTCGGAATTCCTGACCGGTGGCACCGACACGACGGCGACGGCGATGGAGTGGACCATGGCCAACCTTGTGAAGCACCGAGAGGTACAGGAAAAGCTACGAGAGGAGATCGATAGCGTCGTTATGAAAGGGGAGGAGATCAAGGAGGAGGAGTTGCAGAGGATGGTGTACTTGAAGGCGGTGATCCTGGAGGGGCTGCGGCTCCACCCACCTGGGCACGTCGTGCTGCCGCACACGGTGACAGAGGACGTGAGTCTCTGCGGGTACATGATCCCCAAAGGCGGTGCGTCGGTCAATTTCTTGGTGGCGGAGATGGGCCGGGACGGGCGGGTGTGGGCGGATCCGATGGAGTTCCGGCCGGAACGGTTCCTGCAAGGAGGCGAGGGAGAGTCGGTGGACCTCACCGGAAGCAGGGAGATCCGGATGATGCCGTTCGGGGCGGGGAGGCGGATCTGCCCCGGAATGGGGGTGGCGATGCTCCACCTGGAGTACTTGGTGGCGAATCTGGTGAGGGAGTTCGAGTGGAAGGCAGTGGAAGGGGACGAGATCGACCTGGCGGCGGAGAAGTTCGAGTTCACCGTCGTGATGAAGGATCCGCTGCGAGCGAGGATCCTCTCCAGGAAGAAGACAGCGCAGGAGGTATGACGTGGCTAAGGTATGCTTAATGATATTCATTAGTATAATAGCTTCTAATAATATTAAAAAAAAAAAATACTTCAATCCTTCATCAATATTCTCTATTATATTATTTTCTACTTATCGATATTAATCAATATTACATAGAAATAAATGGAGGAATACATATGATCAACACAAGTGAATCCCTTTTATTGTATAAAATTGAAACTTCGATCATTCTCCGGCTGATCCGCCAACTAATTTCTCCGTCATATTATCCACCACGATATCAAAAGCATCACGGAATCTCTCAAACTTGCGGCCGGATCTCCATAAACCAGCCCCGACATGATCTGATGCACAATATACCTTCTCATCTCCTCCCTCTCCTCCGCCGGCACCCTCCTTAACCTCTCCACCACGT
>JBBUKS010000113.1:16039608-16071747 GCA_038050645.1 Hedychium gardnerianum
TGGATTGCTCGTCGAAAATGTCCCAAGGGGGCGTGGGCCTTGGAGTAGTAGTCCGCTGGGGCTGCGAACCAAGTAAACCAACCATGTGCTCTTCTCTCTCTGTGTATTTTTTTGTACTTATTTTTTCGCTGCGTACTTATTTTTCGAACGACGATTTTAAAAACTGAAAAAGAACGTGATTCACCCCTCTCTTACATGCACTCGATCCTATAGATTTCAGCCTGATATCTGATCCTCTAGACCTGTCAAGTCAGTCTGCACATTTAATCAGTCCATTAAATCACAACATGGCTTAACTTTGAACTTTTGACAATATCAAAATATAGGTTTGATTTTGGTGTTCCCTACACCAATAATCTCTCCCTTTTTTATGTTTGGCAATTTGGTTCAAAGTTAAGTTAAAAGATATAAGATAATAATTTTAAAAAAAAACTCCCCTCAAATTAAACTCTCTCCCCGAGTTTAACATTTCTAAATTTTTTCAAGAATGTCAAAAATTTCTAGCACTTGTCATTTAATTCCTGAACTTTTAACTTTTAACCTTCTCTCCTCTTTTGACACAAATAAAAAAAAATCGGGATCATTGCATAATTTTGCACCTAAATTATCTTTTTTTCAGAAAAAATGTATTTGCACAAATATTTTTAAGTATAATTTTCAAAAATGTTTAGAGCTATACTCTTTTAAGTACTTTTTGAAGATTTTTCAAAAATATGCTAAGTACTTAGAATAATTTTCAAAGTCTTAAGGATGTTTTTCAATAATATTCTAAGTAATAATTATTTTCAAAAGTAATTTTTCCAGAACTATAGAAAATAAATTTTTAAAAATGATTTTGTAACAAAAGATGTTTTAAAAGATTTAACATAGTTTTGAAAGAGTGTTTTCAAAAATCATTTTTAAAGCAATGATTATATTAAAATACTTTTGGAAGAAACTTCAACTAGTTTTTGAAACTTGCCCAAAAAAATTGAAAATCTTGCTGAAGAAATATTTTTCAAAACTATTCTCTAAGCAATAATGCATTTTTGAAAGAATTACCAAGGTACCTAATGCATTTTTAAACTTTTCAAAGTCAATAATAATGTTTTTACAAGATAATTGTGCAAGTTAAGTTGAGTTTCTATATTGAACATTGTTAGTTGAGAGATCCAAGTTAACCTGTTCCTTAATGTCTTGATTTTCCTTAAGGAGTAGTTTAATTTGTTTCTCAATTTTAATTAACTTCCTATTTAAACATGCTATAATTTTAAAGAATTTTGCAGTTAAATTAAATTTTACCTCATTGGAACTTTCTGAACCGGATAGGATCCGTGGCTTAACTCATACTCGAATTCATCTTCTAGATCTATTTTATTTTATGACTCGGGTCTGGTTGTCATCAGCGTCAGGTAGTTTGTTTGCTTTGGTTCTTCAACGTCCGATTCTTCTAAAGAGTACTCGCCCCAAGTGGCTTTAAATGTCTTCTTTCTTCTTGTCTTATTGGATTTGTCTTCTTTCAAATTAGGGTACTCGTGCTTGAGTGGTCATTCTTGTTACATCCATAGCAGGTGATATTCGCCTTTGTGTTGTTAGATGTAGACTTAATTATCTTTTGTAGGTCCTTCTTGGTGAAGTCTTTCTTCCTTTTAGTGAACATTTTTCTTATCAAGTTCATTAGTTGTTCTTCTTCGTTTGATTTTGAGTCAGACTTGTCCTCAGGCTCAGGTTTGGTTCGGGTTTTTGGTTTTTGGTTCTACTATACCTTTCTCGTCTTGTTTTGAGTTAATTTGTTCATGTAATCCTAGTTCACAAAATAATTCATCTAATTTTAACTTTGAAAGAATCTTTAAAACTTTATGACATCTACTATAAATGTCCACAGTGCATTTCGAGGAAATGAGTTTAAGACATACCTTATCACGTCTCGATTTTCAAGTTGGTGGCCGATGGGGTGGAACCTGTTGTGGATATCTTTAATCCTCGCATGTAATTGGGTCGCGATTCCTCCATCCTACATTGTTGCATTAAATAATTGATTAAGTAGTAAGTCTCATTTGGTTACCTTCGAATCGTCAGTTCATTCGTACAACTTGATTAATCGGTCCCATAGTTCCTTAGCATTCTCGAATGGACCGACTCGATTGAGCTCCTCTTTTATTAGACCACATTGGAGAGTGTTGAGCACTTTGAAGTCAGTTTAGGCCTTCTTTTTCATTTATGGGGTCCATTTTTTCAGGTCACGGAGCACACTAGAGTCATCTGTCGGAGCCGTGTACCCTCGTCGAATGCTAAACCATTGTTCGATGTCGATCTTCATATATACCTCCATCATTCTCTTCCAGTATGGAAAGTAGTCCCCGTTGAATAGTGGGGGACGAGCAGTGTTATATCCTTTGCTTTGGACCATTTAGTTCTTGTAAAAGAAAAACTTTAAAAAAAAATTCAGGACTTGGTCTTGGGATAAGTAGTGCAAGAAAATGATTAAGTAATTAAAAAAATAGAAAAAAAAAACTTTGCTCAAATTTATGGTAGCAACGAAAATACAAAATTAAAAATACAACGAAAAAATAAAGGTGTGTTTATTTTTACTTGGTTCGTAGCTCCAACATCTACTACAACAAGGCCCATGATCTTTTGGACCATATATGATGGGCAATCCACTAATATCCTCTTTCAGAACCTTCGAATGAGTGGTTCAATTACAAGGAGTAAGAGGTTATAACACTCTTTACAACTTCCCTTAATTTCAATTAAGTATAAATGGCAACAATTGAAATTATACCAACAACTAGAAGGAGTAGAATCTAGCGTTGAGTTGTCGGAGAGCTTCGGCTCGCAGCATAGCTTGTACAGACGTTGAGATGACACAGAGTATCGAGAGAAAAATCGAGGTGTAGTTCATACTCTGAGCTGTGGACGAAGACTGCTTTTATAAGGCATTGGGGGTGCCCCCAGTCATCTAGGGCACCTCTAATGCATGTTGATTCTATCTGCCATCTTCGACCCAGATCCTTTGCACTTACCAGCTTCGGGACGCCTCCAGTCATCCGAGGCGTCTCCACTGCTGCGAAGGTCTATCCATGCAGTCCATCACTGTTCACTCGGGGCACCTCCGTTAACCCGGGGCGCCTTCGTTCATCCGAAGGGCCTCCGTTCACCCGAGGCGCCTGGAGTACTGTTCATTCCAACTCTTCAAGCTCCTGCAAAACATGTTAGTCCAAATACATGAACAATTATATATATATATATATGACGTAGATCCTATTTAACCAAGATCAGGATCTAATCTTGGTCTCAACTTAGATTTTCAGGTTGGATCTAAGTTGGACCAACATCTACAATCCCACTGGGACTCGTCATCACTGGAACCCTCTCTCCAATTTCCTACCAATAGCAGACTTACCTTTTTAACGTCTGATCTTTTGACCCACCAGGACATCTGTTCCTGCTAACCCGACTGGACTTTCTGCCAGATATCTGGTCCTCCCTGGCCTATCTGGGCTTCCTGTCAGTTATCTGGTCCTCCTGACTTAACTAAACTTCAGTCTGGTGTCTGGTCCTCTAGACCCGTCAAGTTAGTCTGCACACTTAATCAGTCCATTAGATCACAACATGACTTAATTTTGAACATTTGATAACATCAAAATATAGGTTCGATTCTGGTGCTTTTCTGCACCAATAGTTATAAAGTAATTAGACAGTGCATTGATGATAGCAATTTTGTGATTAGAAATCTCTGGTGTTGTCGGAATATTTCATATATTGTCTGAGGCATTGTTATATATTGTCTAGATTTGATCTGAGATCAAATTGAAAAGTATCATCTCTTCTTTATACTGTTGAAGTTCTTGAAAGCCAAATTTCATGATTTTATATCCTTAAGTCTTCACTTTCTTTTGCTTATCCATAAGTAAGTTTTTTGTACGCAAAAAGCTGTAGGATTTAATGTAAAAGTCTAGAAAGTGTATCAGTTAGAGAATTATTGATTTCTTTTATGTGTTCTTAATTTATTTTTAATCCTCTATTAATTATGGTATCAGCAAACTTAATCCATCTTTTGAATCCTAACCCTTTTCTGGTTCCTTTAGTTTGTTGATAGTATATGATTATGACTTTACAATCAGTCCTTATAGTGATTTTTGTCTTGCTACAAATAAATAATATAAAGTATTCAAGACAATAAATGACGGCTAAGATTTTATAATCTAATGACATAAAATGTCTTTTTTCTTTGTATTTGCCTAATGCATAAGGACATAAAGATTCAAAGGTCTTAGAATCGTATTTAGAGATTTTTCTAAATAAGACACTACCCCTCCCGATTCACAACCATCTGTTTCTATGACTAAATAATCTGAGTCTAAAGGCAAAGTAAGTACTGGAAGTTGTTTAACTAGTATCTTAATCTATTTAACTAGATTAATATCTTGTTGGTTAAAATATCTTTGGCCAATAAGTGATGTTTTATTATACAAAGGACCACTTATTTTGTCAATGTCTTTGAGATATAGTATTGCATAATTTAGAAGTCCAAGAAAAGATCGGAGAGTTTTGATATCTTCCATCTTATCTGGAAAGTCTAAGATCTTGCTAGCTATATGAGTTTGTAGGAAAAAAATTCCCCGTCCAATTTTTGTTCCAAAGAAGTCTATATGATTTGTGACTAATTTCATTTTTTTTCTTGAAATTATTAAGCCATGTTTCTCAAATAAGTTAAAAATCATATGTAAGTGTGCAAAGTATTCTTTGGTTTTAGAAAATACTAAGATATCATCTATATAGACACAAGTAGCTGAAGTTATCCCTCAGAATATATCATCCATTTTTCGTTGAAAAATTTGAACAACTACTTTAAGTCCAAATGACATTATTAGCCATTCAAAATATCCTTCGAGACAAGAGAATGTCGTCCATTCTATAGAGGTTGGATGTATTTTAACTTGCCAAAAATCAAATTTCATATCAAATTTAGAATACTATTTAGAATTCTATATTTTTTTAAGAAGTTAATCCTTATCTAGTATTTTATAGTCATCCTCAATACAATTATCATTTAGACGTTTATAATTAAATATCATTCTTGACTGACATTTTTTTTGTTCCGCTCCTTTATTTACTATAAAGGTAGGATTTCTATGTCTTGGGTCTGATCGTTAGATAACACCTAGTTGTAATAATTGGGTAATATACACTTTACATTCTTCTCTTTCTCAATTGGTATACTTTAAGTCTTGTGCTTTAATAGTAGAATCGGGATTAATAATATTTAATTTATAGTATATTTTATCCCTTTCCCAATATTTTATGAAATTTTCTCATATAATTTCTAATTTCCCTAGCTTAGAGATCAAGGAGTCTAAGTCATCTTGGATTTTGATTAAGTTTAATAAGTATGTTGGATTCATAAAATTTTGAGGAACTGTATTGTCTTCTTCTAAAGTTTCGTCTAATTCCTCAAAGTTGTTATAGCCAAGTAATTTTAGTTTTCCGACTATAGTTGACAAGTTTATTTCTTTTAACAAGACCCTTTGATTTTACAAGGACAGGTGGTATTAGCTTCGGTTGGCGTTAAAGCCAAGGTTGAATCACGAGTAGTAACAACAGTCTCACCATGCTTCACAGAGCTAACTTCTGATGGATAGTCTGAGAGGATAGGGGCTATAACGGGTGTAGAGAGAAAGACGACATGGTCTTTGGTCAAGAGTAAAGCTCTCTCAGAGGTAAGTAAAAAATTAAGGCCAAGAATTAAATGGATGTTCTTATGAGGTAACGGTCTGACCCGTGAATGATTAAAGCTAATTGGAGCACTAAAAATATCACAATTGGTGTAAAAGCAAATTTTAACATTTTTGACAAATTTATTACAAGAAAGTCGTTGTCCGTCAAATTGGGTGCTAACTAGTGGTGTATTTATTTGTTTTATAAAGGCACTAGGTAAAACAGAAAGTAAAATGACTTCACCAATAGTAGAGGTAGTGACTCTCCACTATCTAGAAAAGCATATAAAGTCAGTTCATGTCCTTGCATATTTAAAGAATATTGGATGTGTATATCTACTGAGTGACCAGTATTACAGATGCTTGGTGTTTTGATAAAGACTAAATCTGTGTTGTCGATTTCGTCCGTAAGAGTAATACCCTTGCCTTTGTCTAAACTAGGCGTAGGAGTTGTAGGAGTTGTATGGAGTTGGAGTTATGTTAGTTCATCTTCCAATACATTTAGTCTGGTTTCAAATATTGAAACTCTTGTTTCAAGTAAAATATTTCTCGTGCTTCCTTTAACAATATGAACGGTAGGGATTGTGACATGAAAAATAGTTTCTAAGCAAAGATTGCAGCATTACTTTTTGCAAAGCTTACAAGTCCCTCGTTTAATAATTGAAGGATAAAATCCACATATGAAGTATGGGAAATTATCCGCGCCTTATTTTAAATTTCATTCATGAAGACAAGTTCTTTGGTCTGATATTAAATCGCTGAAAGTTTATAGTATATATTAGTGATACATTAAGTCGAAAATTGCCTAATACCTTTTCATCTAAGTCTTCGTCTTGAAAAAGAGGGGAACTAAGTCCGTATTTTTCTGTCAATCCATGAGGATATTGGAGGAAAAAATTGATCATAGTATAATCTGACAAAGAATTTATTTCTTCCATGTCATCTACTGAAATAATTGAGTAGATTGAGGAAGTATCAGATACATCTAACTAGACTTCCACTAAGTCAAGATTCGTACAACTTATCAGTTTTGCTTCTCTACTATATAAATTTTTCTGATTTAGGCAGGCTGAAGATAAATGTCCTGATTCAATACATGCAAAACAAGTTATAGTGTTGGTATAGATTTTCCTTAGCTTAAATTTTCTCACATGTTTTTCCTTATTAAGATGAGATTTTTTAGCCTTGCTCTTTCTAAGGCAATATGTTTTTTTAGGTTTAAATTTTGGCTTAGGAGTGATCATAGGTTTTCTTCGTTGATGTTTATTCTAACTTAGAGATCCATACTGTTGTGGTGTGTAGATCATGTTGGGAATACAATTAAAGTCTCGCATTTAAAATACATGAAAAAGATCATGAGTTTAAAAGATAAAAAATATCTCCATTTGTATGAAGTCTTTTGGGCAGAGCCCAAAAATAAATTCATGAGGATTTAGGCCTAAAGTAGATAATATCATATCATTATGGAGATATCTGAAATCTTTTGATCTTAACAAGTGGTATCAGAACCATGGTCCAGACCGGATGCCATGTGGGGTGATCTTGACCGAAGTTGATGATCGAATGCTTGAGGGGAGGCCCGGAGCAGGTCAAGAGTGACTAGATACTTGCGAATAAGCCTGGAGCAGGTCAAGAGTGATCGAATACTTGCGGGGAGGCCCAGACCATGAGAGTAATGATAGTCCTTCGTTTGAGGGAAGGATTGTTGGGAATACAATCAAAGTCCTATATTGGGAATACATGAAAAAAATCATGAGTTTAAAAAATAAAAAATATTTCTATTAGTATGAGGTTTTTTGGATATAACCCAAAAATAAATATATAAGATTTAGATTCAAAATAGATAATATCATATCATTATGAAAATATTTGAATTCATTTGATTTTAACAGATCTAACTACCGAAAATATATTATTGATTTTTTAATTATTTTTGAATTTATACGTAGGTGTATTTTTTTTTAAGTTTAGTAAGTATATATTATATTCTTACTCTATGTTATTATAGAGTACAACTATATTTTGATCAGTTTAAAATTTATGTATTTCTTTTTCTAATTCTTAGAGAATTTATTGAAAAATCTTTCTCGTAGAATTAAGTTACAATAATTTCTTGATATTATAGTCATGACCAAAAAGTTATTATAAAAAGACTTAATATAAATTCAACTAAAAAATTATATTTTTTTTCAAATTTTTCATTACTTCCTTCTGTCTTATATCTAAATTTGTATTAGTATCTCTCGTAGAAGAGTCGATGAACAGTCAGAGCATTACAAGCACTATACTCCACTGCATTGCATATATCACTGTATCCCAAACTAAATGTTTCTAATTTTTAATAAAATTATAATCGAACTAAACCAATTATTAAATATAATTTTATATCCAAATCCGCTATCAAAGATCCGATACCAGCCAATATCTGATTATTGGATATCCATTATTTTGTTCATAAATACTAAACTTGCATAGGTAAAATGAAAATTTACCGAACGTTTTATTATCGTAAGTTGGAATAAGTAAAAGTTAATTAAATTGAATAAGTCGATTAAATTAATTAAAATTAAAATTTTAATTCAATTTATTTAGAAATTTATTTTTTAAAAAAATAAATAATTAATTCAATTTGAATTTAATTTTAAAATTTTTATTTAATTAAATTAAATAAATCAAATAAATCAAAATTTTGAATAGAATTTTTAAATTTTAAATAGAACTAAAAATTTTATTAAATCAAATTGAATTTTTATATCTAATTAAAAAAAATTGATTGGTTCAATTCAATTTATTCTCTTTTTATCAAAAATTTAATTTGATTTAATGAGTTTTTATCAAAAAAATTGAATGATTCGTTCGTTCAAAAAAAATAATTAAATTAATTTGATTTGATTCGATTGGATTCAAGTAAATCAATTTATTTTGATTTTAATTGAATACTCACCTAAAAAATATAAGAAAGGAGAAGTGAACATAATTGGAATAAAAGATTTTTAAGAAAATTGGTTGTCTTAAAATTACGATATACTGATAAAAATTTAAATTATCATCTAAATATTTATGATTTAATTTTAATTATGATATATTTATTAAAACAAAAATAAATAGAAAAAATATTAAATTTCATTAGTTGTGAATATTTTTTAATTTATTTTAACGATCGGTAAAAAAAAAGTCATGAACCGCATCAATCATTCAGGTCGGTCGGACTAACGGCCTATATCATTTTTTTTTTTTCTAAAGAAAACTGATTTCGTTCGCTGCCGGGTCGTAACCCTAGAGGAGAAAGAGCAACTCCGGCGCTCGCTTGAGTCCTTCTGCGGTATCCCGCTGCGGTACAGATCCTAGTCCCTCGATTAATATCTAGGAATTGCCTCCCATGGTAAGAGAAATCTAGATCCTCTTTCTGATTCGTTCATCGACTCTTGCCTTATTCCTTGCTGATCAATTTGGGGAATTCCTTGCTGCTTCGTCAGTCGGCGCTGTTCAATTTCCATTCTTTCCTGATGGTGGTGCTGTTCGTGATCTGCACCTGCACCTACATCAAGATGCAGTTCCCTGCCATTCTCGAGCAAAGGACAGGGTAATTACCAGCAGTCTCCCAGGTTTCCTCTTATTTGTATTCGAAATTATTCTCTTTTCTGTACGATTCCATTTCGTGTTAGTATTCTAGGGCTTGTTCATTGAGAATCTGTATCATTTAGGTGACTTGTGAGTTGGAGAAGGATGTAAATCAGGAAAGTTATTATTATTATTTTTCGTTCTTTTGGAGACACCTTTGAAAGGTAGCGTAAATGGAGAATATAATCAAGTTGGAACCTGGAGGTGAAGAGATTGGAGAAGCAAAGGGGACTTTGTAGAGTTGTCTTCAACTGACACACAGACATTGTGATCATTATGATAGTTTGGAACACTCTGTCTAGGAACAGAAGTCTGGAATCCCATATTCAAGATGTTTCCTGTTACTTGCAAAAAGGATCAACAGCTCTTTTGATTTTGCAGAAGATTGTAAAAGTTTTAGGTCATTCGATATTGAAAAGGATTGCAAGTATGAGTGTCCTTGTGGTAATTTTGTCGAATACTATCATGATCCTAGCAAATTCTCAGTTGGAAAGCATTTTCAGACTTCCTTATTAGGTGCTTGTCAGGATTGTTAGTCATCCCACTAATGTTTATTGCTACACCTTGCTCAAATGTGCCCCAAAGTTATTGTTCATGTGTTATCAGAGTTGTACAGCAGAAGTTGTAACAATTGTTCATGAACATTGTCTTATTCTGAATGAACAGACGTTTCTCATGGGCAAAGGGTTGAAGCACATCATAAAGCGTTCTAGATGTTAATTTTTTAGTGATTTAATCGTTATCTTTACCAATAATTTGCAGGATTTGATTTTGTAGTTTAACTTCTGTCAGGTTTCGTGGTTTCTTCTGGAAGGCTGCTAGAATAGGTATGTTATCATTAACTGTTTAGAATGAATTAGTTTGTAAAATTTTCCATTAGTTCTCCAAATCTTATGCTGTATTAGAATCAGAATCATGCTTGTTCTCTATGCTGGCAATGCATTAGGTAGGCATGCAAGAAGTATTTTGTAGGAATATGCTCGTTTGTAGTTTACTAAGTATATGCATATGACAATGAATTGGGATAAACATGATTTGAAGATGATGATTTATTTTGCATGTCGAAATGGCATGCAAACAATGTAATAAATGAATTGATTAATATATCTATCCCTCATTTTTTTGGGTTGATGATTGCAGTTGAGTATTTCTTTGGCAATATTCAGGCAAATACTTTAGTATTCGAGGAAATTATGGTTAAATTTTTTCTTTTGAGATGAGCTGTTCTTCCCTCTTATTGATTCCAGCCATTTGTAGTATCGACTAATCACATTTCCTTCCTAAATATTACATTCTTCATTTCTTGATTATGTAAACTAAATACTAAAGTACTATCGAGCGGAGTAGGAATAACATTATCAGAAAGTTACATCAACATTAATATATTATTTTTACAACTCTTGTCATCTATATGCAGTTTCAGGCTTCTTTGAGCACTAGTCTTATGGATACTCGCAACAGTTACTTCTCGATTATATGTATTAGTATTACTCATCCACATGCCCTATATATGTAATAAACAGTTTCTCATCCCATTGTTCATGATTCTAGCAATCTTAGAGAATGTATTATTAACCAGCACATTTTATTCCTATATTTTAGTTTTCAATTGTTTCTTTGCGGAGTACTTATTATACCCTTCTTAAAAATGATCATATAGTTTTCAACATCAGGACAGTTGGATATATCGATATAGCGTGCACGATCTTGCAAAGGCTAATGTGTTCAAATCGTACATGAACTATAGATAAACTTCTCTATCTTTCAATTTCTTTCCTTCTTTCAAAGCTAGGAGGCTCCACAAATGGCCCTGGTTGACGCAGTTGATATCTACATAGGTGGTTGTTTCAATAGGTCTTGGAATCAATTCTCAATGAGTGCAAAATATCTCGTTGGATGTAAAATACCTCGCTAGATGTCTGACCTCCCCATGCAAAGGACCATTGTACTAGGGCAAATATCTCATCTATCTCTTTTTAGAGAGTGTGAGATCATCTTAGAGGAACTACTAAGACGATGATTTCACTTTTGCTCCAATAAACAGCTCACAAATGCAGTCTTGCATTGGGAAATGCACTGGTCTAATAGTGTCTGCGTAGTAAAAGTGTCCTGCCAAGAGATTAATTATGGACTATAGGGGGGAGTCGGGAGGAAGGATGTTAAAGCTAGGATGCTCTTCCCCTATAGTCCAACAGTGACGGGTGTGGTGCTCCATTGTGTCAATATAGGTTATGTCTTCCTCTCAAGAGTCCGAATTGGCATGATGAATGGGGTCTGCCCCTACCTCAACACTTCCAACAAATGATATTCTTGAAAACATTCTCTTGCTTCAGTTCAGTTTGTCCATCTCTAAGCACTTGGCTTTTATTCTATAATAGTTTGTATTGTCGGCTAAGATCACTTTGTCGCATTCAGCTGATAGATTGATAGTGTCTCAAACTTTATCTTTGTAGCTATCCTCATAAGAAATTCAAAAGATGAAAATCTGGGCAATGAACAATTTGAATCCAGTTTCCACATCTCAAGCACAGAATATTACCAATGGCATCTACTAGCTTTGTTAGTGATTGGGAACTTGAAAATTCAGTCTATGGATTTGGTAGGTAGCCTATTAATGCTAAGATATATTTTTTTAAAAGAAAAAATGGCACGGAATCATGTTGCTTTACCATTGATCTGCAAGTTATGTTTCTTTGAATCATCCTTGACACAGCCTAGAAAAAGAATTCTACACAATTCATTATCAACTGCAAAAATTCCACACGCTGTTCCCAATTTTGTGTTATGTCTCTTGCATGGTAATTCCAAGATATATGTAAATTGATGACCATTCCTTTGCATAGGTTGCCCAACACTTCCAAAGAAGTAAATTAGAATCACTGCACAAAGGTTGTTCTTAACTAATCATACTCCAGATTCTATGGATTCTGTCTTTAGGCAATTTCTCAATTATGCAATAAAACAAAATCTCAGTTGAGTTTTTTTCTTTCAAAATTTTGCATTATGTGTCATAATCCTGTTATCTTACATGACATCCATCTTGATTTTGCTTCAGGTGAACGACTAAGCCCATGGGTAGCCTTGGGTTGCTTTGCAATGGGTATTTCCATCATTATTTTCTGACTGATGTAAGTTATACTTGCGAGTAACTTTTACTTGCTGGCTTCTTTTGCACCAACACTATTAATTTTCCATTAGCGAGTTCTAAGACGGTTGTAATTAGTGATCTCTACATTTGTTTAAGTACAATGCCATTCTTTTCCCTTTTACACTATCGTCTGGATGAATTGAGTGAAAGAATCGATGGGTCAATTAGGCAGGAATAACCTAGAAGATTTAAATATTTTATGTTGTAGACTAGTCATAGTTCAATTTTTTACCACGGAAATTAAAACACAGTACATATTATTCAAACTCTTCCTGCCATGTCATTTGGCGGCGGCGCCACTTCCAGCCTTGTCGTCGTTAGCGTCGACGGCCTTGACCACCGCCACCTCCGCCATCTCCGCCTCCGCAGCCTTCCGCCTCCGGTCGGCGATCTGCCGCTGCGTGGAGCTGTAGTAGACGGCGTAGAGCACCAGCTGCGCCACCGCGAACACCTCGCCGAGCGCGTTAGGAATCTGCATGCAAAAGAAGCCAAATGACGCGGTAGCAGCAGATGATGATGGAATGGTTCACGAGACTGGATTTTGTATCAGAAGGACGAGCCACTTTGAACCTGCCCGTGTCTTGGATTGGATCGCTGCATGATTGCCAGTTTGGTACAGTGTCCATCTCTCTCTCTCTCTCTCTCCAAACATCGCATGTGATCGGTAAATTTACAAAAGATTTTAACCAAGTTATCATCTAAGGAATACTCACAGTGATGTACAGGTCAAAGCGGATGAGCGCGTAAGCAGTCCAGCAAAGTCCATTGAAGAACGACGCGAGCGACAGAGTTAGAGGCATGTACTCAACGCTCTTCGTCTCTATCACCATTTTCTGCCACATCAGTTTAAAAAAAAACATTAACTAACAGAAAAATAATTAACATTCCATTAAATGTATATTTACTTACCATGACGGATAAGGGAGCGGCGTACATCATGGTGCCGAAGACGACGCAGAGGACGCCGACGACCATCGAGCGGCGTTCGTGGGTGTGCACCGTGGCGAGAACCAGCAGTGCGACGGCAGCGACGAAGGCAGTCTCGGCCGCCAGAATGGCGGCCACCTTCGCTCGCTGCTTGCCGCTCCGGGCGTAGATTAGGAAGAGGAGGACGTAGGCGAGCTCGATGGCCATGCCGGAGCCGTTGATGGTGAGCACCAGCGTGCTGTGGGGGTGCACCGCCGGCAGCCCGTACACCACCCACATCATGCAGTTCAGCAGCGTCGCGACGTACGGCACCGCCGAGAACTCCTCCACCGACCCTTTCTTGCATATTCTTACAAATGTCGGCCTAACACATCCATCCATCCATCCATCCATTAAACTCCCCCGAAAAATGGACAGCAATTTACACACATGAACTAGATATGCTTACAGTGGAGACAGGAAGAGGCCCAGTGAAATTGCATTCCCTGGAAACAGCATAAATAAAAAGAAATTAAAATGTGCGGTTAAATCAATAGACTGCATGCAGTACATACCAAGAATTCCAACTGCTGTGCGAATGGCGTCGGCAGAAACCATGATTAAGTTGTGAAATGGGCGAGGAGAAATCGAAAGGTTAGGTAAATATATAATAATGGAGATGGAGATGGATATGGATGAAGTAAAGAGGGGGGCACTTTGTTCGAGGGTTTGAAATTGAAGCGTAGCGATGGGATGGTGACTGCATGGTGATGGTGGGGGCGAAGCGGCCAACTCCTGTCTCTCTCTCCCTTCCCTTGTTTGGCAACCGGTCTGTAAATAGTTGCCGAGTCCGTGTTTCAGATCAGCGTCGTCATCGATTTATTGTCCGAGTTAGCTCAGGCGGTAGATTAATGGTCTTATATCAGAGTTATTGCAATAATCGACTCGATTTTAGCTCTTAATTATTTTGAGTTTAATTAGTGGAATCCACCTTTCCTTGCCTCTTTAGCCATGTGATGCACTTGGAGTTTTGGGTTTCAGACAAATGGCAAACCGAGCATTTATGAAGTAGAAAACAAAGTTTCTATAATAACTCCTCAGTGTGCGTTACAAGACTTATCCTATCCACTTATATTCACTGCCAGAAAAATATAATTGTAATTTGGAAGTTTTTTTTTTAATTTTTGGAATGGGAGAATATAGCGTGGATAAATAAGTAGCTAGTTAATCTGAAATGTAATTAATAATCTCTTTTTTAGCTTTTCTTAGATTTTTCAGCATTGGTACAGTAGAATTATATTTAATATATAAATTAATAATTTGGAAGTAACAACAATAGCGTTTGTAGTCCAACGGTTAGGATAATTGCCTTCCAAGCAATAGACCCGGGTTCGACTCCCGGCAAACGCAATTTTTTATTTCGTTATCACAATTTATGTATAAAGAAATAAATTCTGTGTGTCACATCAATGGAATTAACACGATAGTTCTGATGAATTTTTTCTTACGTCACTAAATTTTGCCAGAACAATTTTGTATTCATATGGTAGTTCCAAAAGACCTTAGGTGCAATAATAATACGGCTTTCGTTAACCATGCATCAATGGAACAACCCTAGAATCTTGGTATTTGCAATTTCCATGAAACTGAATCGATCAGAATTAATCAATTCAAATAGTTGAATATCTATTAAACAAAAAACCTTTGATAGTAGAGAGGGAACAAAAGTCTATTTTAATTAATACTATAGTTGAGGATCACAAGTATATTCTTATCAAATTGATTATTTAATCAGCATCAAGTGCTTAAGTGATATTGGACAGTCAAATTAGATTAGCCAAACAAATACAATAAAGAATAAATCATTTGTCCCGTGTTTTAGGATCTCGCACTGCAGTTCCCACTGAGCTCAAAATGTTTAGCATCCATGAAATGCAAAGAAAATACAGAAATGCTTGACTAAATTACACCTACAAATACAAACAAGCATTTTTTTTTTTATGGTGATTTAGTTTCGTCTGAGTTCTGTGGCACTTCATCTGTTCTGGATTCCAAAGCATTAGCAGTGCCTTCTGCTGGAGCCATTTCACTGGGTTGAGTATCATCCTTTACAGTAGCAGGCGCATCACTGAAGGAACCAAGAGCTAACTGTCCGGCGTAGAGTATCAAGCCGACAGAATTGACACCGAAAACAAACGTTGCGAGATAGCAAATCCCATTGATAATAGTCCTGAGAAATGTTTTTAACACAGCTCAGATCTTTGCAAGTAAAAAATCGCATAAGGAAAAAGGGGCATACCTTATTGTGATGGTTATCTGACGTACCTGAACAACATTGTAATGAAATTGTATTAGGAAAAAAATATACATTTCGTAGTAAATCATCAGAAGCATTCTTTCAGTGTCTAGAAAAAAGAAAAAGGCCATTGACTGCATACCTTAAGTTGCATAAATGAACTTCTTTCACTAGCTAGAAGCGTAAAACAGTGTGTGTGTATTTACAGATTCAAGATTTTTGCAGGATAACAAATAGCAGAAAACAATAAAAAGGATAAAAAGTAAGAGGATTCATAAAATGCTGGCTAGATTTTTATACATTTAATGTTATATATGGCACAAGTGGTTTTTTTGTTGCAGTCAGGTGCGCCGCACATATGCACATATATGGGTTGCAATCTATTACATCAGTCAATGATGAGAACATAAGCTTTCAAAATCTCTTTTTCTTTCCCGCTTCTTCTATCTCCTTCCAATCTTTCTTTTCATTGGAACAATTAATAATCTACTTCAACTACTTCCACAAGGAACTCAGTTTTGACTTTTTAAGGCCATAGCACTTTACTAAATTTGACTTCTGCAAGGCATCTGTAGGGAATACTCCAAGTCTCAAATTTCTTCTAGTGTATTATTATGTTGTTGTTAGAGCTTTACCTACTAGACTCATCCAACATGAACAACTCCACAACAGGTAGATGAAGTCTTCAAATGGGCAAGACACTTCTTCAGACCAATTATCCACAAAAGGTTGAGCCTAAAAGTTAGACTCTCTCACTTTAAGCCTTGTGATCCTTCTTTTGGTTATTGACAATCATCTCCTAAAATGCAACAACTTTTGTCTCAGAACAAGAGCACTCTGAATTTCAAGACCCATCAAACCTTAAACAATTTGAAACTCTGAAAAATAGAGAAGAAGTCTCAGCGAACCTTAGGCGATTCAAAAACGCTTTAGAGCATTCTTTTGACACTCATTCTTTGGCTTATAAAATGAACCGTATTGCATCATGAGAAAAGTAAGCGTTCTGCCTTCACAAAATTCACTAACTGTAACTAAAAGTAATCATTTGTATCAGATTGGTAATAAGAGAACTCGTTTAGCAACTCCTTGAGGATCTTTGGATCTAAGCTTGTTCTTTGTTCTTAGTATACGCTGTTCACCTCTGAACTGCACATCGACTATTGCATCTACTTTAAGGCAGTTTCAAATAAACCAGAAACTGCTCGGCAATGGGGATAGGACTATGCATGTCTAGTTTTAGTTGTCTATCACATCTTCTTTGAACAAACATGTTTACGGTCACAGATTATACTCAATTTGAGAGATGAAAAATAATAGAGCAAAAACAATTTCCAATGGATACTAACCGAAAAATTATCAGAAATGGTCTGACGATTGAGAGCAGCCTCTATTGTGGTTGCGAACTTGTAGAGTATGAGGGCGATGGCCCCAGCCGCAATACCGCCTAGCAATGCCTGCAGCGGGGAGGGTGATTTTCCTGCCTCCAATGGCGATGCGCCGATCGCCTTCAAGCTCTCCAAAGCTTCGTCCTTTAGGGTTTTCGGCTTCTCCACCCCGCTCGATCTCAATCTCTGTTCGACATCAAGTTTCTAAAATCAGAACAGGAAAATGGAGAGAGAGAGAGAGAGAGAGAGAAGGGTACCAATTCTTTGGCTCTTTTGGCACGGCGGCGCAGGGATCGAAACAAGAAGACGGAGACGGCGCCGGTGAGGAGCACGCTGGTGGAGACCTGGAGAGGGGTAGGGTTATCGTCGGCTGCGAATATGGAGGACCCGGTGGAGGAAGGGAGCTCTACGGGACCGTCCTCGATACCTCTTGTATCCTCCGGCGAACCATCAGTTTCAGGAAGATCGGCAAGCAATGGTCGGAGCGCGGCTAAGGGGGCCGGCCTGCCGCCGGAAGAGCGGGGGAAATTGGAACCACTGGAGGCGGTGCGGTGAAGGAGGAGGAGAGGAGGAAGCGGCGAGCGGTGGGAGGAGGAAGCGAAGGGGACGTAGTGGGCGAGGAGGGCGTGTGAACGGAGCATTTGGCGAGGACGGGAGCGGGAGCGGGAGCGGGAGCGGGAGGATAACGCGCAGCGTGTTCCAATACCAGGAAATAATATCTTTTGTAAACTATCTAGAATATCTTTGAAATAATAAGGCGATTTTTTTTAGAAAAAATAAAAATTAAAAGACACCCTAAATTATGATAAATATCATTTCGGACGTTCTTTTTTATTATTATAAAATCTGACGTTCAAATTTATTCTATCTTTATTTTTATTTTGATGAAATAAATTAATAATTAATACATAAAATATTATTATTATGATATTTAAGGATTAAATTCTAATTAGTAATCAAGTTTACGTCCTCTCACATATATTAATCCTTATTTGAGTTAACTAGACTAGCTTCTATGATTTATCTTTTCCGTATCCACTATATGCTAATTAAGTTAGTGCATCTACGTTTTCTTTATATAAAATACTAATAATAAAATAACCTTCCCTCTACCCAATATTCTTTTTTTAAAAGATTCTTAATTTCTTATCAATATATCAAATACTAAAAAAAATAACCTCCTATTTAGAATTTAGAATTTAAAATTTATGATTTTAAAATTTAAAATTTAGGGTTCAAATACTACTCTTACAATTAGAATTTAGGTTTAAAATTTAAAAGACCTATAACTAGAATTTAAACTCTAAACTTTAAAATTTTAAATCCTAAACACTAAGTCAAAATCTTTTTTAAAAAGATTTCTTAATATTTGATATACTCAGAAGAGATTGAGATTTTTAAAAAAAAAAAAATGATACACATCGACAATAGATTCATACAATACCTTTATTGGTAGGATTGATATTTAATAGCTATAATATATTTAGAGTAAATGTATGATTTAAATTTGAAGGATGTACTAATTACATGATAATTTTTATAATTATTTTAAAATAATTTTAATAAATTTTAAATAATTTTTATATATTAATAAATAATATTTTAATATAATAATATTTAGAAATTATAAATTATAAACTCATATTAAATATATTGTAATAGTTACTGAATAATTTTTACATGCTATTAAATAATTTGTATACGATATAAATTTTAAATTTCAAATCATAAACTCATCTTAATAATGTTGTAGCGGTTATTGAATAATTTTTACAACTTTTACATATTACAAAGGTTATCTAGTAGTAACTTTTACACGTTATAAATATTATTTAGTAATTTTTATAATAGTATAAATTTAAAAATATTTTTGAGATAAAATTATAGAAGGACGTCTATTTAATTTTTTTTTGAAAAATAAATGTCCTTTTGAAAATTTATAAAATTTGGGGCGCCTTTTTATTTTTCCCCAAAATAAAATGTGCCAATTTGGGAGGGTTTAGTTTTGAAAAGGCCCAGAAAGAACAGTAATTTACATCTTTGTTTTCCTGAACAAGAAGAAATAACTCCGTATTCCAGTGTTTTCGCCAGTAACACGACGACAGGAACCATCTTCGGCGATCGTGATGTCGTCGGCCTCGTGGCGCCACCGAGTGCATCCGCTCCTCCGCCGCCTCCTTCTTTCCTTCCTCCTACTCCCTCCTATTCTCCTCCTCGCTGCCTTCCTCTTCTCTGCCACCGCTCCTAATCCTTTCGAGTGAGTACTAGATCTATCTCTCCCTCCCTCCCATGATCCGTCACATCTCATCTTATCCTGCTTCTCAGCAGATCCTTCTCGCCGGAGGAGCCCGACATCTGGAGCGCGCGAAGGGTCGTGGATTGGAAGCCGTGCAATTGGTGGAAGAGCGCACCTTTAGCTGGTCTGCCCCCCTTTCAGTCTCGGTCCATCATTAGGGTTAGGGTTAAGATTATTATTAATGAGATCTGCTCAAACTGTATTTTTTTTTTATCGTAGCGGGGTTAAGATTCTTATGCTGCAGCTCTGCCCGCGAAGACCAACGGGTACATCCGGGTGGATTGCTATGGCGGCCTTAATCAGATGAGACGCGACGTGAGTGCGATTCGATCTATCTGTAAAATATATGTTATTTATTTTATTTTCCTGGTCTTTCCTTGATTTTCTTCATGGCGATGAAAAAGTCGTTGCTTTATGCCCAATTTCAGTTCTGCGACGGGATCGGCATAGCTCGAATCCTAAATGCTACTCTGGTATTGCCAAAGTTTGAGGTGGCCGCTTACTGGAATGAGTCGAGGTATGATTGTAGGAATGCTGAAAGAGTAGTGTTGAATGATCGTCAGTCAATTATTGCTGATTGAAAATCTTGATCTCAATCAGTGGCTTCGCCGATGTGTTTGATGTAGACTACTTTATTCAACAAACTCAAGGTTTTGTCGAAGTTGTGAAAGAGTTGCCCGAAGAGTTTGCTTCAACAGAACCTTTCAGTGTGGATTGCCGCAAGCGAAAAGGGCAGTTTGATTATGTTGAGGCAGTGCTCCCTGCGCTGCTGGAACATCGTTATATATCTTTAACACCAGCTATGAGCCAGAGAAGAGACAGGTACTCTTCAAAAACCATTAACTATAGCAAATGTTCTAGGATCAACAAAGTTACGCTTTGTCTATCTCTATCATAAGACAAGTTTGTTACTCTACTATACATTTAAATTGATGCTTACCATAGCATACTAAAAATCAAATATAAATTAATGAAAAAACATAATTCTTTTGCTTCTTGTGATGGGCACATAAACATGACAGAATTATATAACTTAACCCAATTAGCTATGTCTTTTGCAAGGAAAAGAAACTAATTCTTTCCTAGAATAACAAGGCTCTGATTTTATTTTATTTTCAGTTGTTCCCACATTAGTTGATATTAAGGTTTCCGTAGATGAAGTGTTTTTGAGGGTTTGCTGTAATACTAGAAGCCTATGCTCTTAATTACTGTATCATGCGATTATTGATATGCATGAAGATGCTAAAGGATTAGTTAGATTATTTAAATACTATCTTCTGCTAAAAGGAGAAGCAAACTGTTGTGTGTGAGAGAAATTAACTAGAGCTATCATGTTGTTAAATCTGGATTGGAGAATCTTCTTATGCTATGGCACCTATTTATGCTTTCATTTGATACTCCAGAACTCTTGTCTCAAAACCAATAATATCCATTTATTCAAGGAAAATGATCTTTTCCAGCATCTTAACAGTTAATCTGTCGTTTCCATATCCAAGCCCATCGTCTATAATGTCCAGATGAACAACTTGGAATCTTCCAATTTCTTACAAATGTTTATATCTGGTCATGACAACTCTTTTCATTTACATTTTGTTGTCGCTTTGATATGTAAAATCATGCTACTTGTTTTCGTTTTTAATATCGATGATAATTGGAAAGAATGTTAAATACTTTGAAAAGAGAATTGATAGTCACCAGTAAGCTTTGCAAATTAACTGAACTTTTATTTTAATTTACTGTTGGTTATCAGAACAATTTGGTTTAGCATCTGTAGCTGTTATCCTTCATGATCTTGTAAAGAAACAACTGCCTTTTGCATGATCATGTAAAATCATTGCACAATTAACGCATATGTGACACTCGAGTGATCATAATTCATATTCATACCACCCTAAATTTAGTGAATTAATGTTTCTTGGAATGACATACCCATCAAAATAGAGATTGCTCTATCTAAAATCTTTTAGCTTTTAAATTATTCTTTTAATCTAGATATATTAATTCCAACTAGCATATATTATATGTACTGGTGTAGATGTGAATCTCTTACTTCTACAAATTTTTTGAATAGCTATTCACAGACAATAGAATTATTTTAAACCTGGTTAATTTTTATTTGATTTAACAATGATCACAGATTACTCCAATTCAGATTACTCCAATTGTTTCTTTTCTTACATAGAAAAAAAAAACAATTGTTAACAAATGATAGTCCTAATGTTTTTTCTTTGGTTTAGGTATCCACTATATGCTAAGGCTGCCCTTTGTCAAGGGTGTTATAGAGCACTGCGTCTCAATAAGGCCTTGGAGGCAAAAGGTTCTGAACTTTTCAAATTGATACCAAAACCTTTCCTTTCTCTACATCTCAGATTTGAACCCGATATGGTGGCATACAGCCAATGTGAATACTCTGGACTCTCCTTAGCATCCATGAACTCTATTGAATCTGCACGCGGCGATAGAAAACCATGGACTGGTGATGCTGCACGCACTTGGAGGAATCGTGGGAAATGTCCTTTGACACCGAAAGAAACAGCATTTATCCTCCAATCTCTTAAAATCCCTGCCAATACTTCAATCTATTTGGCAGCTGGTGATGGTCTTATGGAGATGGAAGGCTTCGCATCCGTCTACACTAACACACATACTAAATCATCTCTCTTGAAAACAGAAGATATTCTCGCCATGCATGGCAACACTAAAGCCGCATTGGATTACTATGTTTCGATTAACAGTGGCGCATATATAGCGACTTATTTTGGAAACATGGACAAGATGGTAACCGCAATGAGAGCAGTGAATGAACATCACAGAACATTGGTTCTGAGCAGGAGGGATTTTGCAAACTTCACTTCAAGCAGGCTGAAAGGGGTGGAGCTGGCTGATGCATTATGGAAATCTCACAGGGAAGATTTTGTGATGGGAAGGGGCAGTGCTTTACCAGATTGTTTTTGTGATTCAATTTTGTGAAAAAAGGTCATGTTGGAGAAAGGAATTTTGACGTGTAACTACAACTGTTCTTTTAAAGACAAGCGACAGAATATTAGCAAATGCTGAAGATTTACCTTCTTTACTAAGAAATATTTTGTTTATGAGCTCTGAGTTTGACTGCTACACAGGTTGTGAGGGGCATAAGCCAAGTGATCATTAGAGATGTCAATTTCCTCCGAAACGATCTAATATCCAATCTGAATGGAGTTAGGGTTAGTAGTCAGGTTTTTGTCCTCTCTCATGCATTGGTCATTGTTCGGATTAGTTAGACTAGTCTCCGTGATTTACCTCTTCCGTGTTGGTCCTGGGACGGATTGGCGGGGGCGCTGAGGGCGAACGTTTCGTCTTTTGCTACAATGAATGGAGTTGGGTTACGTAGAGATTTTCAAATTTGAATATGGATACGAGTCCGATAGAATCCTACCTGAGCTTAAAAAAAAATAACATTTTTTACTATACAATCAAAACATATCTGCCGTTAATAGATAAATAATTTTAAATAATAAAATAAATATTTTAATCTTAAAAAAATATCATTTTAATAGCTTTTGAATTTAATAAATTTTTAGAAATATTTCAAAAAAAAATCTGTTAGACTCCGAGGGGCGTTATGATAATTCCTCTTTGAAGGATTGTAATTTTCTTCTTGTTATACTGAAAATATAGTTCGGTTAAAACTATCACTACAGTTTGATCGCTAAATTCTATACAAATGTATAAAAACTACTTTTTTCTTGGTGTTCCGATCGAAAAATTTGTAGACAATATTCAAAAATAGACCCATATAATATATTCAAAAAACTATCACTGCAACCCAGAGATAAATGTCATAGTAGGTCCTCCAATAACTCAAGATTAATTGAAGATTTAAATATATGATATCAACTAAAAAAATAAAATAAAAACTATCACTGCAGTTTGATTGCTAAACTCTATACAAATGTATAAAGACTACTTTTTTCTTGGTTTCCCATCGAGAAATTAGACAATATTCAAAAATAAACAAGGGGCACGGACTTTAAAAGCAAGTATTCAATTCGACGGTTCAACGATATACAACAAGAAAAACAAAATTCAACGGAATACAGAAACAGAGTAAGAACAATGATACAAAGAGACTCTTTCAACGATTATTACCTAACTGACAACAGAAACTCTATCACTGTACAGTATACAACACATACGATACTGCAAAATGAACACGTATAGTACAACATCACCATCCTATCTTGTTTGAACAGAGCCCTCTTCTGCAGCATTGGCATTGACACTGGCATTGGCACTCACATTACCTTTATCTGTGCTTTGGTTACTGTTTAACGGCAATCCGGGAATTACTAGTTGATCATCCACCAAAGCATCATCTTCTTCGACTCCCGATACCCGGAGCCTGCTGGAATCCTTCCTACTAAGCATGCTCTTAAAACTGTTGCTCGTGAGATTCTTAGGAGTTTCAAAACTGCTACTTTTTCCCGGGCTTTTTACCTCATCCATCTTGGAGCTGCCTTCTCCCAGCTCTAGACTCTTTTCGTCGTATTTGTCCGGCACCACAATCTTCACCGAAGTCCGCTTCTCCCCCACTGGAGGTATATTAGCACGTGGAGTGGTAGGTGAGCCAACAGCTTCCTTTTGATCGTCTTTGGGATTTTGCTGCTTTGGACTTCGGTGGAACATTGAACCCAACTTGTGTAGGCCCTTCCTGATACTTTTAAGACGAACCTTCTTTCCATCAGTGGTTGCATCGCTATCAGATTCACTATCATGAGACCCAGAGGATGGTGATGGAGTTGGGCTTTTATTGCTTGTGATCTCTTGCCGAAGGACTTTGGTCTCAGGTTGCCTCGCACGCCCTTTTCGTGGCTTCCATTTTTGGCAAACGTCGGTACCAGGACGGTGCACCCAAACCCCTGTCTTTTCTTGCCCCTGAACATCAATGGCCTCAAAGTCATCGGTCATTTTAGGATGTTCTCCATCACCAATATTTTCAACCTTTTCATCCGGTTTGCTTGGCACATGTTCTGTAGCTTTCGATATTTCATTGTCACTGAGATTTTTATGCTCCTGTAAAGTTTCAGATTCGAGCTAAGATTATCAAGCTCCATTATCCACAAGGATCATGAGCAGCAAGACAGCTTACCTTTCGTAAATCTTCTTCAATCACTGTTATTGCTAAGTGGACTCTACCCATTTTGATATTCTGCAGTGCCAACCACATATCATGCCTTTGTCCACCCCTCAAATCGTTGATGCTTACTGAACAATTTCTGCATAGCACATAAAAAGTAAATTATAGTAAAAACAAGCAAACGTATGAATTCAACTTCTTGATACATTTGTTTTTGCTATTTGAAAAGCAGAAAACAATGGCATGCAGCATGAAAAATAAGTGAAAAGTCGCTTGCGACAGTGTGTTTTCGTGGTCAGCTATTGCTTCATCTAGCAATAACTGATATGGATCAGAGCTTCAAAAGTGTCTTTCCCAGCAAAAATAAGAGATCTGTCATATCACAAAAGACACTATCAATAATATGTTAAATTCTTTACGAACCCAAGCATGTCGTCGAAAATGGTATCCTTGTCACGAACTTGAAGGCTAAGTAAATTTTGCGACTCCCATGAACTGATGGGGATCTTAAACTCTTCCTGCCACTTTGGGGACAATGTTTTCCTTTGAATTTTTGTTTGGAATTTGTAAGGACCAAGTTGTCCTTTAACATACGGATCAGAAAGTCCTGCACCAGTTTTGTAACAAGATGGGATAATTTCTAGAATGACGATAAAACTAATTATATCAAGGAGCAAGGGTAGAAGCAGCCTACCGTTCAGGTCTGCTGGTTTCATATCCGCACCCTCTAACATCTCCAATTTCACATATCCAATATGAGGCTTTTCTTTCACAGTAAACCAATTTTCTAAGATTTCCAAGAAAACATGGTTTAACATATTGCTTAATGTGAAACAAATTTAGATAACTGAAAAATATAACTCACTTCTAGATGGACAAGAGCAACATGAAATCAGAGACAGTTATTAACAATTTATTGAGAACACTTCAAAAAAGTCCAGTTTTCTTCATATTTACTTAAGATGTACATACTTATGCATCTGTTAAGTTTAGTTAAACATGAATATGAATTTGGTCATGTTTCAGTTAGTCGTGATAAAATAAGTATGTGAACACTGAAAATATGACAGTAATAAGAAGCATGGAATAACCAAAAAAGTTCACGCCAAGATCAACTAGAATTAAAATATGAATAAAGGAAACTAGAACAAAGTGATATTACATTTTATTAAATCTTAGTTGGGAGATAGTATTGATTTTTATTATTGTTATTCACATCCTATATGCTTAGATGACTCCTCATTTCCTTATAATTTGCTTAGATATTAGTCATTCTGACAGTGGCGTGTCTATGAGAATAGAAGATACAGTAAATGCAATTTACAAGTCTTCATGAGGTATTTTCAGCTGCTTTCTTCTACTTAACACCCGCAGACAGGACAAGAGCAATCATGTAAGTTACACTCTAAAATAAAGTTCGTGAAGTTTTATTAATGACTAGAAAAAGATAACTCCAGTTGTTCGTCAGTTAGATGGATAATGGATTTGTATATGCTTGCAATAAGGAAAATCATGTAAATGCATTTCCACTATGCCAAATTTTCTGATCCACTAAAATTAAGATTCCCTCTGTGCACCTTGTTCTAAAGTCAACTCATCTGAAAATTTATAATATTTGACAGCAAAGTTTAACCAAATGTGGCAGATTATTACGTGCACTAATCATATCATCCATGAAAAAAAATAACAGGAATAAACCTCACTTAGTATGAAAGCATGGGAAAATAAATTCCTATGAACATAATCAAATTTCTTGTAAGCTCCAGCTCCCATAAATATACCAAACATTCTCTTTTACCATCTCCAATTTACATGGCTCTAATAACAGGAAGAACCTAATATTTGAACTATGATTTATCCCTGTAACTTGGACATAATAATCATAATCCAAAGACAAAAATACTCAACCATACAAGTCTAGCTGATTGGTAATAAACTGGTCTTATTCGACTTTGCTTTCAAATGATACCACTAGTATCTGGATATATTGCTGGCATTTCAAGAGTCCGCACTATCTCCCACTAAAGACCAGTCTAATTTCTTAAATAGAGAACCAACTATATTATTTTGTACTATGCTAGCTACCATTAGTACATATTAAAAAAGTAGCCGATAGATTGACTTATCTAGGGGAAGAGCATACATAACATCACACAACCTCTCTGTTATGCAGACCACATCTAAAACATGATTACAAGTCACATCATAAACCTTTAAGAATATTGTATAATAAAATGACAAACTTCGCCTTTGAGAAATAGAAAGAAATAGAAAATTAACCATTGGTGTTATAACTAGCAAAACACAATACGATGAACTAATATGAGGGTAGATTTAACTTGATAAATAAAAGATGAATAGACACCCATTACCTTCAGTGGCAGAAACAAATTTCTCCACATCAACAACCAGCATGTTTGGCTGTGAAGAAATATTGACAATAAAGGTAAACAGAAATCAGTAGTTCATTAAAACTATCTTGGATAATTAAGGTCCTAGGACAAAGCCAATCAAAGCTCTAATAATAACTTGTGCACTTGGTTGTATTCTCATTTCCAATTGCTTCTTGATTATGAAGATCAGCAGCACAACAAATAATCATGAAACTAGAAATCACAAAATGAAGTGAATACCATTCTAAATTTTCTTCAGTGTCAAACTAACAAATAACCCAATATAAATGTATCAATTTTTCACCCACTAATAAAATTTTGAAGTACCAACCAACTGACAATGGTTTCATTCATGACGAATAAACAAACTGTGATTTGTTTATCAGTATTGTTATCAATAATCCTGATAGGTAAACATGTCAAAACAACATAAAGCATCAAGGGTCTAATATAAATATTATTCACTTACTAATGATCTACTTTCTCAAGATCATGCATTATCATTTAGCTAACATTTCTATTTGAAATGAAAATTTAGTATATTACTAATTGAACAGACTATAAATGAGAGAGAGAGAGAGAGATGAAGAACAAACTCACTAACCTCAACCAATGTCTGCCCAAATGCAACATCAAGCAGTTTGTCCTACAAATGCAACAAATGGAAGTGTCAGTAGGGAGGAGTGCTTAGTGGACGAAAGACTACTTGAGAATAAAGTTAACTACTTTACTTACCAGCCACCCTGAAATCCCAGGTATTTCAGTGACATCCAGTCCATGCCCGAATATGGGTTTTACAGTCATCTGGAAGTATGGGGGCTCCGCAAAGCATATCCTAACTCGCCCAATAAATGGCCATTGCCGAAGAAATTTGACTCCTACGAGAATCTACAGAAAAAATCAAAATTTATGTCAAAAGATAATGGCTCAGATAAATTTTCTTTCCTATTTCCTCATAACCTATTTATGAAGGAAACATAATTGTTTTACAACTGAGGGAGATCCCAAATAGTTGAGACTCATGGCTTGTAGTTGTGGTCTGAAATGGAAAAGGAAGTTCTATTTTTTCCTTTCAGGTAAATACAAAAATTTAATATTTTCTTCTGTTAGGAAAAATATACTGAAAGTCATGATGAGAAATTGTTGAATTTCTTGTTAAGTGGTTTTTAATTAATTTGCTTTTTCTTCCAAGAAGAAAAATCCATATTTTTGGTAGTAATTTGGACAGACCAGTAAATACTAAATAATAAATTTTCAGTCCAAGACAACACAGATAATATTACTTAGCTCTGGTAGTGCTCTTTTTTTTTTCTATTTGCTATTAGATGATATCTGTATTTCCAGTTCACTGTACCACTTTGTATATCAGTATCAAGCAAGTTTAACAAGTTGTTCAAACCAATATCCCATGAAATCTGAGCTTCAAGTAAAACACACTAAATAAACTTACTAAGAAAATGTGTAAACAATTCCCATGAAATATCATAACAATCCGAACGACCAGATATCCGGATAGGCATAGCCTGCAAAACTACCTTTACTAGTAAGAAATGAAGATTGATCTATGTACCTTTCCCTCTACATGCATGCCTGTTATATGCATCATTGCTGTTATGCCAAATCCCAGCGTTTTCCTTAGTTGTACTGCAAGTTTTGCACTCATGTCATCTGCTGAAAGAAAATTCATCCCTAACTCCAGAACCTGTATTAATGGCCACGACTACGACCTCAATAAAATAACCACAGCATCATATTATAACTGTCTAAATAATGAAAAAGAAAGAACAGTAATGTGCACCAGGTGGTCATCATCTACTGATTCTCGAAGAACTCTAATATCCGTAAACATAGGTGGGGCCCTACCCAAGTAAAGATGCTGCATAACTGCCTTCTTCTGCCAACCAAAGACAGAACAATGATTATGTAGATTACAGAAGGACATACCCTAAAGTTACCAAAAGTGCAACAAATACATTTGCTGAATTGTTGGTAAATATAAATTTTGATTTATTTCTAAATATTAGTCACATGACTCTCTTGGAAAATATTACATCCTAAGCATGCTACTAAAGCTCACAATATAGCCCGAATATGTCAGAGTGACAAGTGTTACTTGGTAAATAACAGAGTTCACAATCATAGAAAAATACAGATCGAAGTCCATACAGCTGTCCAGGGCTTGAACTTGTCTAGAAACCAGGGTATGATAGGCAAGAGGAATTGCTGGGATGCAATTTGTTCCATGCATATTGGCCATATCTTCTCAACAGCATAATTCAACCACCTAACTGATTCTGTATCAGAGAGAAGCTGCCACACCAACAAATGGAAAAAGCAAATCAGTACATTAATGGCATTAAAAGAATTGTACCAGCAGGAATGATCAACAAGACAATAGAGAAAATATGCTCTTAGCATTTTTTTTTAAGGGGAAAAGCATCAATAGTTCTAACAGCATGGAGAGAAGAAAAAAAGAAGAAATATATCATCATGCATACTCTTCGCTGATTGGCATATTTTCTTTCTTCGAATTGTAAACGTTTCTGCAATCTCAAGGTATAGCGAGCATTGACCTGCAATAGTGGGAAGAAGAAGTGTTAAAATGATGGAGCAGTTAAGATAGATTAGGAATGCTGATCTAATGCAAGTCAAAATGAGATTTTCAAAATATTCAAAAGAAACAATGCAGAATAAAATATTTTGAAGAAGCAAAAGAAAATGATGACAGCGCATAATTTAAGAACCCAAAATAATGAATTATACTCTCCGCTTTTTTTGACTTTCAATCATGGATCTTGGCGGACCAAGTCAATTAAACACAGATGTTTGATGCAACACGGTATCCATAAAAGATAATACATTAGAGCATGAATCTCCAATTTCAATTTTTCAGTAGCTTAAACAAACAACTTGGTTATTTTGAAAGCTCGCGATTCCTCAAATCCCAAGTCAAAGTCCAGATAAATAGATATAGATTCAGATGTATAATTTTACTTCAAAGCGCATCGACCATTCATCTTCAAGTTGCAAAAATCAACACTTTGGGGATTAGTTCACTAAAATTATCCAGTTTTGGCTTCCATCCTAAACTCGAACAATTTCGGAAACACATTTCAGAAAATTTTCCTTTTTAAAAGTACCAAGAGCGCAACCAAATTAATAGTTCACCAAAAATGAATTCCATTTAATTTCACAAAATAAACCACTTTCATAAATTAGAAATCGCCGATCAAAAACTTGAATTTCACGAACAGAAACTAAAAGGAAATACAAAAGAAAGAAGACGACCGGGAAAGAAGAACCATCCCTGATCAATTCCTAGTTTCCTTACCGCGTAGAGGTACAAGAACGACACGAGGAAGACGACCGGGTGAGCCCAACCCAACCGCACGAGACCGCAGAGCAGCAACAGAACCAACGCGATGTGATGCAAGATCGAGACCTCCGTTATGTCCATCCTCCCGCCTCTATCGCCGGCCTACATCAATCCTCCTACCCGCCGCCAAGGCAGAACCCTCGAGATCCCAGCGACCGATCGAATTCGACGAAGTCGTAACCGCAGTAGCAATTGAAGCGTAGTGGAGAGGGAGCAGACGCAGGGCACGGTGAGAATTAACAGCGGCCTAAAATCGATCCGTCGAGCCACGACTTAAGACGCATTTCCGACGCAGCGGGCGGGCGGGCGGGCACCCAAAGAGATCGTGACTCGACTCGTAACTTCTTGCAATCGACAAACGACGTGCGTGAGAAAGACTGACGGAGATAATTATCCACATTCGGCCTCGCACAGGGCCCATCTGAACGTGGCACGGCAGGAGAGAGGAGTTTACTGTTGCCGTCGGATTGAGATCGGATGGATGAGAATGGGCGATGGACGAATAGTCCCCGGGGAGGGAGGATCGTGTTGATTATCTCCATATTTTCGTTGTTAATTAATCAAAGAAATCCACGCGGCAGGCAATCGATCACGTGAATGACGTGACTCATCACGTGAATGACGCCTCCAGCTGGCGCGAGTCTTGGACGAATTTCTCATACAACAACGAGTCAACTGTTATACAGCGCAAATAAATAATTGTGATGTTCGAATTATTGATGTCCCGAATTTATTTATGACAAATGGAAAAAATTTATGAATCGGATCGATCATTTAGATAAATAATAAATAGAAATAGTATGTAACGTGGATTCGACTTTCACGTCGTGTAATAAAATTTGTAGTGCTGATAGTCCTCTTAATTTAGCTGTACTTTTTAAATTTATTTAATAATTAATAAAAAATTAGGTGAGATCAAATTGATTATCTGACTAAAGGATAAAAATATCTAACACTAGAACTCTAACAGATCACATATATGATAATTAAAGTCAAAACGTTCGTCGTCGTTGTCGCCGCCCCTGCTATAATGCTATAAGCTCCTCCTCGTGTCCCTATGACTGAGTTTGATCATTATATAAAGATTTATTAAATTTAAATAAAAATTAAATCTTCATAAAAATATAAATATATTTTCATAAAAAAATTTATTTCAATTTTTTTATTTATTCTTTTTTAATAATATTTTAATCATATGAGCCCGCCCTCGAGATTACTATACAGCGATAAAACGTTTAAATTATTATTTAAGATATTCATGATTTAATTTTTAATTATGAAATATTTGTAAGAATATTTTTTTTCAAATAAGACATACAACTAAAGAATGATCATTCATTTTAATATTTTGATAATTAATAAAAAAAATTATAAAATTAAATTAATTATTTTAAATTCATTTATTATTATTATTATTATTATTATTATTTTTAAGTCATGCGAGCCCATTGGATTTCATTTTTTTTTTTTCCGAATCCTCCTCGAGGGCCGCCACGAGGCGCTTCAATATGGATTCATGATTTTTTTTTTCGGATAATTCAGTATCCAAACCCATTCGAAAACCCATTGGATCCCAAGAAAATTTTATCGATCATCGTAATAAATCTGACCATCTAAACGGCAAAATCCCCACATAATAAATCTGCTTATGAAGACCCATCTAAACGGCAAAATCCCCACAGTATGCTGAAGTTCAAACCTCCGTAGCTCCGGGGCAACGACTGTTCTTCTGTTCTATATTGAACAATCATTTGTATCTATCTATACATGGATGGATTCTGAGAATATGACAGAAAAAGATTTATTTATTTATCTTTTAACCTTCGTGATTACGAAGATCATCTGTCTTGATGAGATAAACTGAATTCACATGATGCAAAAATTACTATTTATTATGATACAC
>JBBUKS010000113.1:16134016-16144503 GCA_038050645.1 Hedychium gardnerianum
AAGCGGCCCTCCGGCGCGCCATCCTGATGCTGCACGTCGTTGCGGTGGCGGCGCTCCGCCGCCTGCTCACGGGGGTTCTTATCGTAGTCCATCATCAGGCGAGCGAAGGGCGTCGGAATCGCGCTAACCCTTTTTATTTTTTTATTTTAAAAGAAAAATAGATTAAAAAAAAGGTTAGATTAATCCTTTTTATATTAAATATAAAATTAAAAAATTATTTTAGAAATTAAGAGATAAAAGTTAGGAAGATAAATAGATAAAAATTCAAATTTTATTAATTATATTATTTTAATCTACGCGGTTAATTTAACTTTAATATAATAAAAAATAATGTAATACAAGTTAAATATTACATTTCAAATTTTATATAATTTAAATTTTTAAAAGAAAAAATATGTATATTTGTGATTCATATGTGACATTTTAGCCTTCCATCATTGTCCAACCATCCAAGAACTTGGATTTAAATTCATGGTGCAAAAAAATAAAAAAAAAATTCAGTTTAGTAAAAATTCTCAAGGAGATAAATTTATTTTTTTTCTCAAGGAGAAAATATATTAATTATAATTATTCACTAATTATTGTTAAAATAAAAATACTAATTATTATATTATAAAAATTAAATCTTTGATCTATTGTCCATATTTTTTATTCTTTTCTATTTATTATAGATACATCAATTTTAATTTTAATTTTAATTTTTTTTCCTTTTATCTCACATGAGCCTACAATTTATTTTTATTAAAGACAAAATTATATGATATTTATTTCCTTATGTGCATTATTAGAAGAAAACTCGAGACCCTTTTTTATAAACTCCATTCAGTATAAAATGTGCCAATTATAATTATTCATTAATTATTATTAAAATACAAATATTAATAACTATATTATAAAAATAAATCTATGATTTATTGTCCGTATTTCATAATTTATTTCTATCTATTATAGGTATATCAATTTTAAATATTTTTTAATTTAAAAGATTTTTTAATTTCTTTCCTTTATCCCGTCTATTTAAATTTTATATTCAATTTATTTTCTTTAAAATTATTTTTCTACGATATTTATTTCCTTATCTATTATTTGATGAAAATTAACTCCTAACAAGTTGTCTTTTTAGATCATTATTTCTAAATCTATTTCGATAATAACTATTGTAGGTGGAAGAGATGATCTTAAATCTTAGTGGATGATAACTAAAAGGAAAAGCATTGGAAAATTTAATTTTAAGTAAGGCAAAAAAAAATCCTTAATTATTATAATCAGGAAAAGGTTCATTTAAAAAAAAATAAGCCTATAATTAAAATAGTTTTAATCAAATTTAATAATTTTTATCAATTTAGTAAAAAAAAATATTATAAAAATATTTTAAGTATAATATTGTTTACTAAGTTAAATTCAAAATTTTAATTTATTTTAATATGTAATAATAGTTACTTCTTATATTATACAAGTGTTAGAGTAAAAAAGATTTCAAATATGAAAGAGTTTTTTATTTATTGAAAAAAATGGCATATTTTTGTAAGGTAATTGTCGGCCAAATTCTAAAGCTCAAGGGGAAAAAAGTTTAGGGTTTAGAAAGGATTTAGCTCTAATAATGTTGAATTTTTTTATAAAAAAACTCTCAAACTTAATCCCTTTTTATATATATTATTTATTCTTCTTAATAAATTTTCTTAACAAAACTAAATAAATTTATTTGAAAACTAATTTTACTCTCTTAAAAACTAATAAAGAACTCCAACCTAGCGAAACGTGTTATCCCTTCCCTTCGCACAAGAAACAAATACTTGTAACCTTTGGAAAGTATCAGCCAAAGAAGACTCTTCTTCCACTTCATATGATGCAAATCCAGTCTCCATCCCAACTTCATCGAACTTCTTCCGCTATCCATCTGCACATAAACTGATATGGGAAGGATAGTTTGCCGCAAACCGATAAGTCAAATAAAGTCAACCCGAGTCCAAACCCCACAAGCTATGTTCAAATTGGATTAGACTTGCATCCTATACGGATTCGATTTCAGGACCAATGTTGCTTGGCGTCTGACTCCAAGACCAAAGCTAGCTATTTGGCGCCCGACTCTCAACTGCAGGACCAATAATACTCGACGCCCGAACCTTGACTCTAAGACCAACGTTACTCGACACTTGACTCCCGACTCCAAGATCCTCGCTACTAAGCACACAACTCCTGACTCTGAGATCCTTATTAAGTGGCGCACAACTCCCAACAACGAGATCCTTAACATTCAACGCCTATGTAAGGATGACATGACTAAGAACACGAAGAACATGTGTGAATGGATGGGACATCTTCTCAATTCGAACGTGGGGCAGGTGGAGAACGTGGGCTCCGCTTCCTCCGTTAGGATAAAGGTATTAAAGAGATTCCTTTCCCACTATACACACATCAACCCAACCACTTCTTTTCCACTTCATCATACTTTCTCTTGGGAGCTGATTTGAACATCGGAGTGTTTGCACCAGCGTTCATCTTGGTCTCCATCCTAACTCTCTTTGACTGTCGCAGAGACTTGCTGTGAAAACTTTCGACCTTTCACCAGCCTCTCCATTGATGATCCCTTCTCCTTGATTTTCGACTAGATCATAAACCATTTGGAATCATGTCTGCCAATGGTATTTTATGTTAGACAATCTTGTTGCAGAGATATAGAAGAATATGTTGAAGTGAAATTATAAATTAATTTTAGATTTATCTGCAAGATGGTCTGAACTAATAATCTCAAACTGTCATGTAAATTAACTCTTGATTCGACCGAGCTACTGTTAATGCTTCCCGAGTTCAAGTGGGAAGTCGCTAAGCTGCTCCCATGTGTTTCCTAAGTGTCGCGAAGTCTGAGCGTTTCTCGAGCCCGAGTGAGATTTCGAGTCGGGAAGCCGAATTCCAAGTCGGGAAGTTGAGAGCTGAGTCGGTCGAGTGGCTGACTGCTAAGTGTTGAGCTCGCCGAGTACTCCCGAGTGGACACCGAGTGCAGTCGAGTGGGCGTGCCCGACTTTCAAGTCGGCCGAATCTAAGTGAGTCACCTCTGCTTACACATCGAGTCTAGAGAGAAATCATGTGACTATCAAATCAGAACGGATCATCAAGTCGAAAAAGAGAGAAATCGGGATATGCATTTGATGTAAATTCCTTAAAATAAATACCACAGTATACAAATATTCCGGCAATGCCACTACGAGAGGAGAATATGAAGCAATATTTCTAACAAAGTAAAATAAAAAATAAAAATAAAGAGGAAAATTTGAAGTAATCTATTAAATTAATTCCAATGCCGGTGAAAAAATGGCGTCTGATTGGGTTCACTGACGCTGACATACTACTTAATTCCTTGGAACAAAAAACACGGGCTGATCAGGATTGGAAGATTAAGCTGTCTCGCCCAATTGTTATATGACCATTCGCCATCGAGTTCGAATCAATCAATTAATTAAAAACCAACATCTGCTTCCTATTAATTAAATTAAATGATTATGGAAGCTTTTCAATTTCGTAAATATTTAAGGATTAAATTTTGACAAATTAATAGATACTTTTTTTAATAGATAGTTGGTCTAAAAATACTGAGCTAATGAGTCTCAGTATTTTTTGATTTATTTTGATAACCAGTGAGAAACTTTCATGAAACAAAATCGATCATTTTAAAATTATTCGATATAAATTGAATATTTGATGTCAACTAAAAAGATTAAATGATTGTATTTTTGATTCATAACAAAATTTATTCAATTCCTTTTCCATTTTTTAAAGTATTCTTATTTTTTCTATTAAAAAGTAAATTTAAAATATTAAGTCCATTATCTAATTTTATTTTTTTTAATAATTCATGTATTTAGGCCTTCGGTCCAATTAATCCTAAAAATAGACAATCTAACTCTACCATCAGGTAAATCTAGAAGCACGAGCGACTTTTCACTCAATAACTAACATCTCAAATTTTTTATCTCATCAGAGGAAAATATCCTATAATATGTCGTAGTTAAGATTCAAACTCATCAGAGGAAAATATCCTATAATATATCGTAATTAAGATTCGAATTGTGAATACTTAGAAAATTACCTGAGCATACCTTAACTTGAGGGCCAATTCAGTTATTCTTTAGACTAGCTGAATTGATTAGATTAGACAAATTAGATGACATTAGTGGGCGTATTAAATTGGTTGAACAAGGTAAGTTAGTTAGGCCGGTCAAATGAGTTAAATAAGTTACTTAGAATAAATTGCCTAATCAAGCAAGTCAAATAAAATGAATGAAGTAAACTATATAAATTATTTCATATAAGACAAATTTATCATCTGAACAGACCATATTTGTTTAATTTATACTAATATTTTTCTTTTTCTGTTCTTCACATTATTATTAATTGTTTTTTCTGTTCTTAAAGAAATAAGAAAGTACAGTTGCAGGGTCGATTCCTTCTTTCTCCCGCTGCTTTTGACGTGGAGATTATTACCCGCCAACCAACGTTCGGAGCCCACTGAACAAACGCAGACAACAGAATTAATTTAACAACGGGCAGCTTTCCGATGGCCGCCGGTGACGTGAAAGCTCCACCGCCACTGCTAGAGGTTGCGATGTCATATTGATCATATTGGCCGGAAGCAATTTTCATATATTCAAATAATTAACTTTCTTTTTCCTTTTTTTTTTGTTTTGTTTTGTTCAAGCAGTTAATAAATTAATGTTTTTGTTTGTTGAATTCTTCTTCTGCCAGAAGATGTGAAACATTCCAATCATTTCAATCTTCAAATTTTAATTTTAGAATATACAGCAACTGCCACCACCGCCATGAACGAAGGCTGGAAGAAACTAACAAGAACTCGTGCGACTGCACAATCTTCGATTCATGCACGTAAAAAATTAAGAATATTTTGAATCGAGAACGACACATCTACGAAAAAACGAATAAACAACAGAAATCAGTGCGCCATCCTTCGTCGACAACAACATCTGCACTGCTGCTGGTTCTCCTGTTCAGAATTTGACGAACAGAAGTCGGCGGCGGCTATAAAGACCCGCTCTTTCTTCCTCCAGGGATCGATCTCAGTTCAATCTTTGCTAGTTTCTGTTGCTTCCTTTGTCGTCTCTGGTCGATTTGTGCGCACAAGCGCCGTCGCTTTCTCTTGATGTTCGATTTGGCGTTGCCTGCTCGTGAAGGCGCCAACTTCCATTTCCCGTTCCGCCATTACTAAGAAACAAGCTTGCAAAGCAAGGAGAAGAGGCAAAAATCCCGTCTTGCGGGCGAAGGACAGCGGAAAAGTCGTTCCTTTCTGCGCAAGCGGCGACTTTAGGGAAGAAGAGATGGCGAGTTTAGGGTTAGAGGCGGAGATGACGACCGGCTTCGGTGATTTCGTCGGAGAACTTAAGGTTCATTCTCTTCTACCTTGTCGTTGGAAAAGATTGTAAATCTAGGGTTTCACTGGTTCTTCATCGTTCATGCCGATTTGTCGGAACAGCAAATATGGGCAGAGATTGGGGAAAGCAAGGAAGACATGGACCGCATGGTGTTGGAATTGGAGAGCGAGTGCAGGCAGATATGCCAGAAGAAGATCGAAGAAGCCGGCAGAGCTAGGGCTCACCTTCATCGCTCAGTGACCGCCAAAGAAGCAGAGGTTGCTTCTCTTGTCGCTGTTCTTGATGAACGCAGTCTCCACCGAAAGGTACGTAATCTTCCATGCTTTCTTCCATTTGATAATCGTCATGCAAGTGATATCACTCACTGTTTGAAGATTCAATCTACATACTGGTATTTTAGGATTGACCAACTAGAGATTTATCTACCATTTTGTTTTAAGAACATGTTTTATTTTGCAATTTTGCACTTTATGGTGATTGTATCAGTTAGAATTCATAGCAGTTCACTGTTGTGTAGATGGAGAAGTTGCCATTGAAGGAGCAGCTTGCTTCAGTTACCCCTCTTTTGCAAGTTCTACGCGAAATAAGAGAGGAACGATCGAGACAATTCAGAGATGTGCAGTCGCAGATTGAGAAGATTAAAGCAGAGATTGAAGGAACCATTTGCCATCATCCTCCAACAAATGCTGTTGAGATCGAACAAGAGGACTTGTCGATTCGAAAACTCACCGAGTATCAGTTACAGTTAAAGGGACTCCAGAAGGATAAGGTATGGATTACTCTGCCTGGTTGAAGGATGTCAGAAGATAACTATAATTTCTTCATCTAAATTTTCTTTTAGGTTACTTCTTTGAAAGCTAGGAGAATAAGTTTTTGCAATTTGTATGTTGGTCTGATAAAAAAAAAACTCTTCTTCTTCAGTCTGATCGGCTTCAGAAAGTTTTGGAGTTTGTAAATGAGATTTACTCTTTATGTGGTCTGCTCGAAGAGGACTTTCAAAAGACAGTCGATTCAGTGCACCCTAGCCTGCACGATAATGGTGGAAAACATTCGACAAACATTAGTGATTCCACACTCGAGGGATTATCCCAAGCCATCCTGAAGCTAGAAACCGAGAAGAAGATACGAAAAGAAAAGGTTGATGATGACCTACTAGTCTAATTCTCAATGATAAAATTTTGACACAGCATTTATGATTTGTAGTTATCGCAAGCAGCGAGATCACTGTTGGATCTATGGAATATGATGGAGACACCAGACGAAGAACGAAAATACTATGGAGAAATATTGCACATTCTGGGATCACCTGAACATGACATTGAGTGCTCAGGTGTCTACTATCTTGACACAATTGAGAAGGTTAGATTGTTGAAGCTTTACTAACTAAATTTCGAACGAAAACCGGTTTACCAGAGTATTGTTCTTAACAGTTGGAGGCTGAAGTTGAGAGGCTGATAAGCCTCAAAGAGACTAGAATAAGAGAACTTGTTCTGATTAAAAGGGCAGAACTAGAGGAGATATGCAGAACTGCACACATTGAATCTGATACGAGCACAGCTCCAGAGAACGTCAACTCAGCGATAGATTCGGGTAAATGTATGACACCCATTTGAAGCCATGTTGAGAGTAATGAAGAGCATATGTCATCAAGTCACTTGTTGTGATTCTTATTGGTTTCCAGGTGTTCTGAGTTCATCTGAACTTCTTGCTAACATCGAAATGCAAATTTCAAAAGCCAAAGAAGAAACTGTTATCAGGAAAGAAATCATGGATGGAGTAAACAAATGGCTCGCGGCATGTGATGAAGAGAGTTGGCTTGAAGATTATGATCAGGTAGACTAATTATCATTTCTATTGCCAAGCTCAGAATTAGATTGTAAAATATAACAAATCTAGTTTTACACTCTCCTTAGATTTTGTACTGCATGCATTGAAGAATCATTCAAATGGATTCATACAACAATGTCATAATTCTCTACTTTGCTCATCTATCCACCATGTTTAAGTTACTTAATGATCGTCTGACTAACTTGGCTTCTTCTGGATTCAGGATCCAAACAAGTACATTGCTGGAAGAGGTTTCCACTTGAATCTAAAACGAGCAGAGAAAGCACGAGCTACCGTCAACAAAATCTCAGGTACAACTTGGTTGGCCTGCTTTATTCCTTCACTTAGTCTTTTGATTGAATTGCTTAGTTTTTGTTGCAGATATGGTCGACAAATTAATGAACAAAATATTCGTGTGGGAGATAGAAAGACGGATGCCTTTCTTGTATGATGGGGTAAGAGGATTTTGATTCTTTATCCAGAACTAATGTGGCATCTGGTGATTTATCTTTTGGTTTTGCTTTTAATTGTTACAGGTTTCGTTGGTGTCGATGTTGGAAGAGTACAAATTGTTAAGGCTACAGAAGGAAGAATTGAAAAGGCGATATCGAGTATATATACATTATTCTTGTCAAGCACCTCTCTTCCATATTTTTACTTGCTATTACTGTTGTTCTTAACAGGAGCAAAGGAAACTGCAAAATCTGTTCCCCACAGGGAAGGAAGCAGTTTATGTGTCTAAATTGAGTTCAAGAAGGAACAACAATTTCAGAAGGAAGCCAAATGAAAATGGCTCCATGACTCCTACTCCACAGTGGGCCACCGTTTCCGGCAATGCAAGCCCCAAGTTACTCATACACCGATCCCGTTCTCGCGGTTCTGGTATGTACTTCAAGGAGATGCACCGTCTGTCCGGCACATCGTTGAACTTTGGTCCAATGTCAGGAGAGGATACAATATCTTTGTTCAAGTCCATTACAAGTTCTGAACCTGAGTCTCCACCCCTCACTTAACTCTGAGGTTTGTTCCATTCAATAATCGATATGCAAGTACATCGATTTCCATCTTACTTTGCAGGAATACAAGTCTGATCTAAGAGCATTAGTGTGTTAAGAAGAGTTAGTAGATAAAGGAAATGGCTTAATGGTTCTTTAAGGTGTCCTTTGCACTACACTAGCTTCAAGCTTTAAGAAGCTTTATATCATTGTTCTATTATATTCAGTTGAGTTTATAAACATAAACGATGATCTTCATAACTATTTTGAATGCCAAGCCAAAGCTTCTTCACAAAGGTATACAGATTGGTAGCAATGGATCATGTGTATGCCATAATTCAGAAATCATTTTTCTGCATTTTTGTTGGGCATTCTATGAACAAATCCTACCTTCCAGGAGTTGAATCCTCGCCCAACCTCGCCGTGTTATGTTTTTGTTTGGTTTCAGGAAGTTCGACGACAAGATCAAATGCTAAACACGCATGCAATTACAAGAATCCTGAAAGTTTATTCGTTCGATCAATTTTCGGTAAATAAACTCATTAATTAGATGTTCTAATCCTCTGTAACATCAGTTATCTGGAATAGAAGTTGCACGGTGTATCTGTCATGACTCGAATCATCGGAGATTTAGATCTCTCCATCCCACATCTCCTCCAGGGATTTGTATGGCCCAGCAAACAAGCAGAAGAAGAACAAAGAAAAAGCGAGCTAAAGCAAGAACCAAGTCGAAAAAGTGTCCAGATTCTGCAGCAAATCATTGGACAAAATGTTTGCAGACTGTAGCTAAAACTCTAAAAAGGGCAAAATTTGATAGGCCTGGATAATAATAATCACATAATATACAACAGGACCTGGACGAAAATGGCATCACAGAGTGCATCTCAAGTACACTCTTTGACTTCCAACATATAATAATAAAAGGAGCTAGTAAGATTACAACAAGAATCCACCATGAAGAGCAGTCAGATCCTAATCTCACACAACATTAGGCACCAAGAAAAAATATGGAATGTGATTTTGATCTCTTGAAGTCGCCTGGGCTAACCTTGTCTGTGTGACTTGAGGTAAACTTCACTGTTTTGCATATGAAACCAGTCTGCTACGATATCATTTATGTGTGTCGGATGATGACGACGAGAACTTTCTCCGAGACTGATTGATAATGCAGCAGCCTCCATGGATAGCTCAAGATGATATTGGTTCGTAAGGATATGAAAGCCATGGATGGTTAAGTGCATCTAAAGCACTCGGGCGCTTCTTTGGGTTCACTTCAAGGAGGTATGCAATAAAATCAATGAAGCCGTGATCGCCCATCGGTAGACGGTGACGTAGCGATGTTTTCTTTGGGATCAAATATTCTAGCTTGTTCGTTTCCTAAAAGAAAATGAAATTGAGAATCAACACATTAGAGGAATGCTTCTCTTCCATGCTTTCAACTTCAAAAAAAAATGAGCATCTGAGAGAGAACTAGCGACCTTCACCACATTAAGATAAAAAGAGTAGCATCTAATTTTATGTTGATGAATAGTTACAAATAGTAAAAGGTTTATGGATAATGGCAAGAATAGAAGAATATGGAGTTTTCTAATGGTGCATGTTCAAATGCTGCTAAGCATGAGTGTCATATGAAAAATTGACTGTCCTTTATTCTTTCCGTACAAGCATATAAATGATCTCATTTTTAAGGGAATTTAAATGCATGTTTACCATTTTATAGAAAGACTGGTGCAAGATTGGAAAATTGTTTTTAAGCTCAAACCTGGTTCCTATCATATAACATGTGGTTTTTTGTAAAATATTTGTATGTATCATGTCCCTTCACAAGCATCCCTTGATCAATAGGACCGATGATTCCAATAATGCGTGCTAGCAACGTTGCAGGAGAGTCATTTTGGAAGAGAACCTGCAGAAGTGGGAATTTAGATTGTTCATAAAAGATGAATCTTTCAGAGACAAAGTAAAAGAACATTCACGTTATGAACTGATGCATCTTTAAAAAACAGCAAGATGTGTTAATATAATCCTTCAAAAAGACTAATACAGTAGGAGGAAGCAAAAAAAAGACTATAAAAACCATCTCTAATTTGGCCATATGATATATCCACATGAACTGGAATCAATTGGACAAATAAGCAGCATAAAAGACATAAATGTTGTATATCATTTTCAGAGTTATGAAATTTACATTTCCCGTGCAAAGCTCCGCCAAGATGCATCCAAGCGACCATATGTCTATCTTTTTATCATATGGGAGACCTAGAATAACCTCAGGTGCACGATA
>JBBUKS010000113.1:16147502-16177272 GCA_038050645.1 Hedychium gardnerianum
GTTTAAACCTAGAAGCGACTCCTCTTCGTTGGCGAATTTCCTTCTTCCTACGCTTTCTCTGCAATCTCTTTTCAAACGTCGCACCCGGAGATTTCTCCCCTGCGCCAATTAGTGCATGCTTGACTGAGAAGAGCCTTGATGGCCAATTAGTAGTTGCAGTTTGGCATCATAATGTATCTTTCTCATCTAAATGGTGGCTTTGATAGTGAGTTGGACAAATCGTTGACAATGAGCAAGTTGATTAGGATGAAGAAGCGACAGAATGGAGGGGATGCAGATTTTTCATCTTTAAAGGAGATGAATCTCTATCAATGAGAAGGCTACTATCTTTTAGTTGTGGGCAGTTCGAAAGAATTACACTAAACGAATAGACTTTTTTCAGAGATATTAGGTGATATTGGGATGCAGAGGTTTACATAGTCAAGGGAAATGAGTTTTTATCAATGAGAAGGCAGAATTATCTTTTAGTTGTGGGCAATCCAAAAGAATCACACTAAATGAATAGACTTTATTAAGAGATATTAGATAATATTGCTACATACATCGCAGGAGGAGGATACCGTCATGACAACTAACATGGAGGAAACTTTTGCAGCTGTTAGAGATGGTAAGTAGCACAATCTTGTGCAACAGTGGAGTTACAGAGTCAAAATGAGAGGGAGGAAAAATAAGCATGAAAAAGGAAAGTCAAGGAAAGAAGGGGAAGATGTGAAGGCGAGGGGAGGTTATGCTGCTACATCAAACCTACTTGTTACTTTTGGAGGTGGAAGATTAAAGTACTAATTCTAATACAAAGTCAAAGGAAAAGTCACCCTGAAGACCAAGTTAAAGTGAGTAAAGCTTTTTATTGATTAAAAGAGAGAACTTACACTCATTTATATAGATTCCTGACAGAACACCTATCAGAAAATACCTTGCATGGTATGCATTTTAGTTATTAACTTTGTATTTATATGATTGTGACCTATGTCACGCTCAAAAGCTCAATTCAACCCAATATACCTAGGCAGTTAGTGAAAGTCCTTTTGATACTGGAGCATGCCCAAGAAGGCCTCACTTAGCATGTCAGAGTAAAGGAGCTCCTTGCTCTTCCTCTTTTTAGTATGCTTCTTTAGTACTAACATCTGTAGGGTGTTGGACTAGAGGTGGGGAGCTGGCATTTTGATACCATGTGAAAGCCTAAAAGGAAGCTTAATTCAATCCAAAATGTGGACGGAAGTGATGATCCCTTTGATATGTGAGCATGCACAAGAGTGCCTCACTTAGCAATGTAGGATTCAAGGGAAAAGTTTCTTCCTCTTCCTCTTTTTAGCATTGCCATCATTGAGGCTCCACAAATAGTTGGGATAAAATGGGTGAACGAGGATGATAACAATGAGGATGACAATGATGATGATGTCAACATGGGATCACTAGTATGGGCTTAAACCTTTTATTGAGCATTTTGTCTATGTAATTGGATTAGCAAACATCTGTGACATCAATTTGTTATAGGGTCATCTGGAATTGCTAAGCATATGTTGAGGCCATGGTTGGTTGAATTGGTAGTTGATCAGCTGAGCTGTTGAAGCTGTATCCCAGTCCCAGCAAAAGATTGTTTAGCATAAACTAGTCCTCTTATCACATTTGGACATCATAATTTGAAGATTTGAAATTCACCTCTATGGACATTTTAGGCATCATTGTCGGACTTCAAGATCTCATTCCAAGCTGGAAGTTAACCTCATTTCACTTCATCTATCTGGTCATCAGTTTGAACGAGAGTAGCTTTTCCCCACAGAGATTTTAATAATCATTACTTGCATAGAAGATTCACTTTTGAAAATGTGTCTGATAGATGTTAGAATGTGTTGAATAGTATAAAGATGGTTATATAAAGTTCTAAAAAATTCTTTAGTTACTGAATTTTTGATGTATTCAGGTTGATTGTCATTGTAGTTTATAAATTTGTCAAATAACTCTACATCAATTTTCCAATATTATCAACCTTTGTCGATCTAGTTTCTGGTTTTTGTTGTGGTCATGCTTTAATGAAGTTATGGTCTTTTGACAGCTCTCACATTTGTAGGTTCTGATAGCATTTCTTGCATTATTCTGTGTACCATTTTCTATTTGTTAAATGCCCCCATTGTGTTTGCAATGCTAAATAACTACCTTCATATATTTCAGAGGTTATAACTTCTGCTGAATTTCATCCAATCCAGTGTAATATGCTGGTATATAGTAGCTCAAAGGGCTCAATCCGTCTTATAGACTTGCGCCAATCAGCACTGTGTGATAATCATTCTAAGTTGTAAGCAAATGTGACCTCTTCTTTCAAGTTTAATGTGCCTTTAAGGAAGCTAAGATATATCACGAGTCTAGATATATTCTCAAGTTCCATGCATTTTAGTTATAGTTGATGAGACATTCTTCTCCACAGGTTCGAGAATCATGAAGCACCAGCTTCAAGGTCTTTTTTCACTGAGATCATTGCCTCAATTTCAGATGTCAAATTTGCTAAGGATGGAAGACACATCTTAAGTCGGGATTATATGACTCTTAAGGTTGTCTCTGCTGATCATTGTTTCTTCACTTTTCATTTTTTTTTGCTGGAAATCTGCTATTGCAAGAAATGTATTTCTAAAGGGTCACCTTAGGGTAGCAATATGTCTATCCAGTTGTTATATTAGCATAATACACTGATAAATCATACATGAGAGGGGCATCTAATCGGAAACTTGAAGTACATAATCTTCATATTAGATATTCTTCTATAGCCGATGTTAAACTTGTGTTAGTATGAGGCTATTTTTACTGGAAGACATCAAAACAATTTCTTTATCAATGCAGTGCTCATACCAGCATCACTGATCTTTACCTTCTGGTGCAATGAGAAAGTTTTTAGAAAAATAAACAATGGCAATCATGAGTTATAAGGTGTCTACTAAGAATATAAAGTATAAATTGGACACATTTTCTATACATTAAGCATACGAGACAAGTGGCCATTTAAGATATAAGAGAAGTGGCCATCCTAACTAATTTGACACAGCACTAGAGCAGAATTCATGCCTACAAATCTTTCTAAAAGATAAAAGAGAAACTCCCCTCCCTGTTAAGTCAAATGTTAGGATAAACATAGATTGAGATTTTTTTTATAGTCAAACAATCGAATCCGTAGGTATTTGTGTCAACTCTATGATTCTTTTACCTTATTGTTTGCGAAGGTAATATTTATCTGCTGATATGGCAGCACATCTGGGTGATTACCTAGTCCTTTATGATAACACTTCTATGTGCCCCCAGGGCATGACCGAGTTGATCACCATGTGGAAGATTTGCCGAATTCAAGCAAGGGTCGAATCCTGGCAAAAGCCATGGATATACCCTCCCATATGGGGCCCACTTCAGTTTCCTGATTTACTCCCTCCCATTGGTGTGGGGTAGTCGTGCGGGAGGGGAGGGGGGGGGCGCGAGGGTGACGGATTTCACCTTTTGCCGAAAACTTTGTCCTAGAATGAACTTTGGTAGAGATTCAAGAATACAAAATCATGTTCATATGATATATTCAAAATTTTGTATTTTCATCATCCATCTTCTAGTCTGGCTAATGGTCATTCTTGAAATATATACCAATATGAATCAAAGTTTCATATTGTCTTCAATATAATGCATTTCAAGAATTGTTATAAATCAAACAGTAGAATGCCAAAAAGGAATGTAAATAACTGCTATTTGATAAGACAGTTATGGATCTATGATTCATTCGAGGAGCATGCAGAAGTCATCATGCAGAATCATATAAATTGATCTGTATTAGCGTAAGCTTAACATTCAAATTTCAGAATGATCAGATCAAGCATGAATTAGCTTAGTCATCAATGTGCCTATAGTTTTTTTTTTTTTTTCAAATTTACTCACACCCATGCTCTGGAATCCTAGAGCTACAGGTTCCTTAATCTCTTGGATTTTTTTCTTGTACTATAGTTGGGTGTCTGAAGATATTTATTTGCTTGCTTTCTCGTGCTCAATAACATGTCAATGTTCTGACTTTGTGAACTAAAATGTAGTTTTATTGTTCCTTATCTTCAGTATGGTAATCTTTATTAGTCAACTTTCACATGCATCTTCTTTCAATTGAATGATTGTTACTTGTGCCTTGTATTATTTGGTAATGTAGATTTGATTTTTCCCCAAGTTAAAAAGAATTTATACATTGCCAAATATAAAACCTTTCATGGAATTTGGAAATTCCTTCACTCAAAAAGGTAACTATCGTGTCAGTTCCTTCTCCCTAGTATGATAAGTAGAAGAAAAATGTTAAAGACACTCAAGGCAACTTATTTTGTTGTGGTAGTTTCGGATATTTCTAGCAATGGTAATATGTCCAGAGATTTGCAGTTTCTTGCATTTTTCTTGACATAGTTGTTTATCATCTGTTCAGTATTCCACCTATTAAATTGTCACAGATTGTGAATTATCCATCTCTAATATTTCTTTCAACTGAAATGTCATAGTTGGAAAAAAAAAATGTCTTTTCTCAAACCTTTTACTCTTTCCTTGAATTTGCTTTTTTACAGCTTTGGGATATAAATATGGATTCAGCTCCAGTTGCAACCTTTCAGGTTCACGAGTACTTGAGGCCTAAGGTGAATTGTCTCTTTTAAATAAATTAGAAGTCAAATTGCATCATGTACATTGTAATACTTGTGGATGAATTTTTTCTTCAAATACTTTTGTTGATATGCAGTTATGTGATTTGTATGAGAATGACTCAATTTTTGACAAATTTGAGTGCTGTCTTAGTGGAGACCGGTTTCGTGTGGCAACTGGTTCATATAGGTATTGATTGCTCTTATCGATCCTTCTGATGATTGATGATGTACTGGACTAGGATATGATAATAATGTTTCAGCTTTCATCTGCAGTAATCTTTTTCGTGTATTTGGCTGTGATCCTGGAAGTGATGAAGCGACAATTTTGGAAGCTAGTAAAAATCCAATGAGGTATGGTCTCAGTGCTTCTCATTAGATTTATTATCTTTATCAAATGTCTAATTAATCATGATTACGGTTCTGGGGGAGGGGGGGGGGGATCATGAGTTAGATTATGGGAGTATTTCATTCACTAAGTTATCCCTTTACCCATACCAAGGTTTCTTAAATGATGTCTACAAGTCAAAATGTTAGCTTGACCAGACTGATTAATGGAGAGGGAAAATTGGTCAATCAAGTTTCTACTTTGGTTGAACCTCTAGCCTAATGAGCTTCTTGCCTCTTCCATATTAAGGGATCAGGTTTAAAAATATTCTAGAAACTTAGGTGTCGAACGCTTGTAACAAATGATACAGAATCTATGAAATGTTCTTTGACCTTGATGTTTCTTCATGCTATAGGCAATTTAACTTGTATAATAAGAGGTGCATAGCGGGTTACAGTTAGAATTTTCAACTAATAATATCCTTTGACATGTTAGTATTATCGCTCCTGAACCTAAGAAACTTCTGTCTAAATTTCTGCTAAGCAGATAACTAGGCTTGTGACATTACTGCTTCTCTAACTTGTTGCCTTGGCCTAAGCATCACAAGCCTTTTTTTTTTTGGTTCCTTTTTCAAAAAAAAATAAAAAAGAGGCTAGTGTTTAGGGGGTTCATCAAGTCATCTATCATCTACCTCTTAAGACTTGCTTCTATCCTGGTCTTCTCTCCCTGCTGCTTGTTAATCTTCCTTTGCATTTGCATATATATATATATATATGTAGGAAACAAGTGCAAGACCCTACAAGAACTTCCAGATCTCTTGGCAGCTTCACACGTGGCGTGAGACGAGGTCAGTTAGCCATTGTTGCTCGGCACCCAAGCATTAACTAATGCCATTTAAAGAGACCCTTTGATTTATAATATCTCATTGTGGATTGATAGGAGCAGAAAACCCAAATGTCGATACCAATGGAAACTCATTTGACTCCACAGTCAAATTACTTCATCTAGCCTGGCACCCAACTGAAAACTTGATAGCTTGTGCTGCTGCAAACAGCTTGTACATGTACTACGCATGAAGGAAGTACCTTAAGGCAGCACCTTTATTTTGGGTTGCTATTTGTGAAGGCTACACGGTCTTTCAGCTGCAACCAACAAGGGACAGTGAATTAATCTCACATGATATTGACTTCGGAGCCCCCAAGAGACTATGAAACCCGCAAGACAACTAAATTGTTGTTTACTTTGGAATATGGGGAATCTGTATTCATATTCTTTTATTTCGGGAAGAGATTGCACATCTGTTTTACAGTTAACTTTAGCTCTCTTACAACTAAGCTAGGGGGCAGTTTGATGTGTGTGGATAGTTGTCTCTGGAGGGTTACTCTGTAAAAGGCATAGATCAGAAGCTTGCAATAGTTCGTATTATGATTATTGTCCACCTTCTGACAAATTACCATTATTCATGCAATGTTATGCGTCTTTCTAGTCAAACATACTACCGCATGTCAACTTTGTAATGGCAGCAATTGATCAATGAGGGTGTATTTATTTTTCATTTTATCTATTTCGTCAATTATTATATGGTGTTGAATTCAAAGAACAACATTAATGTGATATTGAATTTTAAAGAATAGCATCATTGTGGTGCTCTATTTTAAAAATAAATATTATTTTGATATTGGATTTCAAAGAATAATATCATTATGATATTGTATATCAAAAATCAATACTATTGTGGTGTTATATGTCAAAAATTAATATCATAATAGTGTTATAATAATATTATTCCTTAAAATTTAATATTATAATGATGTTATTCTAACATCACAATGTAAGGAGTAAAATGGAAAATAAGTTTTCTCTTTGGAAAATTTGCAAGTTAAAAAGTTAAGTGTGCTCTTGAAATTTTTTATAATTGTAAGTGCATTTGTTTTTTTTTGGGTCAATTGCCGTTGTAATGAAGAATTGCCAACCACTCTGGTTAGCTCGCTCTAGGCTCCAAATCTAGAAGATTCCAGCGCAGATACGCATTGGATCTAACGGCATGGAAGGTTGGTGTTTGGTTGTGCTATGTTGCAGGTAAAATTAGAAATTGGGCATTTTCACAAAACGCGACTTTAATATGTCGTTTTTTACAACACGTGCCATTATTTTTTAATTCACTTTACACTTTATAACCTTATAAATTTTGAATTCCAACACGTCAACTTTGTACTGGTCTAAACATCTATTTTAGTCTAAAGTTTAATGTCAAGTGTAAATCAGTTTGCATCTTGAAAAGTCCTAATAATAATAATAATAATAATAATAATTGACATTTCATTAGTTATTTTTTTAACCCAAAATCTGATTGTAAGATTAAGAAATCAGTTTGCATTTAAAAAATATCTTTTACCATAAAATCTAAGTGAATTTGGTTTCTTAATTTTTAAGTCGCAAGCTGAGATGAGTTGAAAATCTTAAATTAGCAATAATTGAAAATTTCTATTTTGCACCCATAGTCTATCATTTTTTTTAAAATACTCCTCATAATTTTTGAACGACCGTTTTACCCTTGCTGGCTTTGAGTTGCTATTTTTAGTCTCATAGATTTTGTTAAAGCCGGAAACTCAAAAATGCACTTAGCCTCTAATTTGCAAATTAATTTATAGTTAAACTATTTCAGCATACTGTTACGACAAATATAATTTTTTTTTATACAAGTTATAACATGAGTGATAAAATGTTAAAATCCTCAAGTTAATAGGATAAAACTGATTTATAAAATATCTTATACCCTAAAATTTAACAATTCAAAAGTCAACCGACAACGAATTGTTCTTCTTGGCTTTAACACAAATTATAATATGAATTTACAATTTATTATTATTATTATTTAAAAAATTATAATGTATAAATTAATTTACACTTTATACTTAGCAGAATAGAAGTGTGCTGAAATAGAATGGCTGTGGCATGGCACCACCAGTCACTCACAGTGTCGGCGAGCCGTCTGACACGTGTCTGTGGGCATGCCCCCATCATGGGGATGCGAGCACGTGCCAACCTTCTCCCACCGACTCTCTTCGGTGGCAAAAAGTGTTTTAATCTCTAATTACTAAGTATTTATAAGATTTTTTTTTTCAAATAAAATGTGTAATCATAAAATTCTTACGTAGGGCTTTTGAATTACTCATTTTTCAATATATTTTGATGATTAATAATTATTTTTTTATAAAATTGAATCAATCTGTTCATGTATTATGTTATCTGATTTATTGTTCCTGAGATATTGACTAGTGCATGAGGTGTTGTCATAATAAGGTCTAGGGGTCAAATCCTGACTAGTAGCCAGGTTCTTGCCTCCCTTATGTACTAGTCACTATTCGGACTGGCTAAACTAGCCTCCGTGATTTACCTCCTCCGTGTTAATCCTGGAACGGACTGACGGAGGCGCTGGGAGAAACGTTTCGTCTTTTGCCACAATATTATCTGATTTATTATTACAAAAAGTGTTCGCTCAGCAACCATAGTCCATCAAAAGGGTGAAGCAATTAAGTGAATATTTCGTACCCATTGAGAATCGAGTTTAACCCACCGACACTCTTGGAATCCACGAGTCAATGACGCTGAAATTTCAACCACATTCGACACATTTTTAATTTCTCCCTCGAACACTACTAATATGTAAAAACAAAAAAAAAAAATTAAATTGAAGAAGAACCAATCCGATCATTTTACAATCGATAAGAAAATCATCATGACGATAATACTGGCAATCGTAAAAGAAAAATCCATTCCTAATTTTAGAAACCATTGTCGGATTATCTGTTTGCTCTGCTCAGTTGTTTTTTTTCTGTTTTTTGTGGTCACTGGATGCTCCACTTCCAGATCTTGAGGCGGAGCTTGACGGTGCAGTCGCCGCCAGGCGAGGCGGCGGCCGCCTTCTTCCCCGCGGGCAGCGCCACGCTGAGCCCCTCGCACCGCACCTTCATGCCGATCCGCTTCGTCTTCAGCCCGCCAATCTTCACGCCGGCCTTCGTCTCCATCTCCACCTCCACCGGCACCCCGCCGCGGTTCCTCCGCAGGGCCGACGCCGTCGCGGAGTCCAGCGCCTGACCGGAGATGGAAGCCGGAGCGGAGAGCGGGGTCACGCTCCCCGCGTCCTGGACGAACGCGCGGAAGGATCCGTCGCCGAGGTTGGCGCCGCCGGAGAGGATGGAGAAGGTGATGGGGTCGTAGAGGTAGGCGAGCTTCTTGTTGGGGTTGCGGGAGGTGACGTTGAGTTCGAAGCGGGAGGTGAGGTGGCCGGAAGAGGAGACGTTGAATGCGACGACACGGAAGCTGGTTACGGAGAAGGCGGGGCGGCGGGGGCGGTAGAGGGCGTAGAATATTCCCCCGGAAACGGTGGCCAGGACGAAGAGAACGGCAAGAAGCACGACGAAACAGAGGCAGCAGGAGCAGCAGAAGCCGCGGCTGCTGCGGCGGCTGGGAGGAGCCTTGGCGGGGTGGGGGCGGTAGGTCAGGCGTGTGGCTCCGGTCGCCTGGGACTTGGCGGGCGGGAAGGAGTGTCCGCCAGGTCGGGGAGTGGGCTTGGAGGGAGGGTAGACGCCGTCGGCCATCGCCGCCTCTTCTCCTTGCTAAATGGCACCGCCTCACTTCTGCGCTTGTGATAGCCCAAGGAGGCGATCTACATGCCAATAAAGAGAAAGGAGGAGGAAGAAGGTGAAGAAAAGAACACTTCACCGCCGGCGGCCCACAGCGGATGGCTCCTACTCTCCTAACTTCTGCCAAAGTAATCTCTTTCTTTTTTGCCCTTTTAGGGAAGAAACACGATATAATTGTGGCTGGCTAAGGCTTTACGAGCCGACCTAGTTAAGTTTTGTGATATTCAAAACTTATTTAATTAGATAATTAAGTTAAATTTAAAATGAATTAAATCATTAAAATAATTTAAAATAGTTGTTCACATTAGACTTGAACTTGTTCGTTTACGTTATGTTATTGAGTTTCAAATCAATGTTTTTTATTGTTTAAATTTTTTATATTTTTAAATTTATTTAATTAGTTGTTGAGTTTAATAATATAGATTTATTTATTTATTATATAAGTAAAGGTTTTATATATGAATGAAGATTGAATATTAGTTGTAAATATGATTCATCAATTATTAATAATTTTTATTCGTGAATATTATCGAGCTAATTAAACACAAATGCTCAAATTTATCCTTTTAATATAATAAATCAAATACTAATCTTCTTCGATCACCCATGTTTAATTCATATATTGATGCTCTTTGTTCTCATAGATATAATCGAATTGATATTTAAATAATAAATTATTACATATGAACAAAGATTAAATCTTTAGGAATATAATCTCTTGAGAAATATTTTTTTTCTTACATAAAGATCGCTCGATCACCATAATTTACTCTCTTTATCTCACTATGAGACTGACGGTGAGAGACGTTTAGGGTGGACGAGTTAACTTTTACCACATATATTAATGCTATTTGATTGTGACAATTTTTTTTGGTAATTTAAGTATTTATATTTTTAAACTAATTAATTCTAGAGATGATCGATTTGATTTCATGAAATTTTTTTATCGATCATTAAAATAAATTTAAAAAATGCTCATAAAAATCAATTCAAACTATCAATATTTTTATATTTGTTAAAATATTTTTTTCGAGAATAAAATGTTTCTTATATAAAGTGATCGCTTAATTATTATGATTTTAATTTTATTTTATTGTGATCTTATTGTGAGGTTAATGATGTGACATTTAGAGGCAACGAGTCAATTTTTGTCACATATGGATGTTCTTTTGGGGAAAAAAATAAATTAAATGGAATAAATTAAGAGAGAGAGAGAGTAACGTAGTGGGTAGGAAATGATGCATATGATAGATGTATTCCACCTCGCTTGTGTTTTGTAGATACACATATAAAATCATGCTTAGTTGGAAATTAAATGATTGGACACTCGATATCCTTTCTATCTCAAATCTAAATCTTTATCCGAGTTGATTAAATTTATGTTTCTTTTTTCTGAAAAACAAATGCAAATCTTTCTTTTATTCCAAATTAACGGTTACCAAGTTTATAACACAGTTCTTTAATTTAATTTTATAGTTTCTCTATATTGATCTTCTTTTTTTTCAAATGTTTTCCCTAAAAGATATCACTATTAATGATGATAAGACTTTTTGATAGAGAAACGGTTGTGAATCATTAATTAGATGAAAATTAAAGTGATCAATGAAAGTTTTGTTCAAAATTAGTTTTTATAAGTAATTAGTCAAGCAGAGACGAGAACAACCATTTTAGGAGTAGAACATTATAAATTAATTCCTCTAATGAATTAAAAAATTAATATATTTTAAGGCAATTTAAGTGAAAAAGAGTCGACTTGATATCAAATAAAAGAAGCTCGGTGTATGAAACGTCTTCAACAAAGAGTCCAAGAGAAGGGTTTATATTACAAAAAGTTATTTCCGTGATTCAAATATCCTTTAGATTGTATGATAATAATTTTATTATTACGTCAAATTCCCCGTATTTAGAATTAAAGGACAATTTGATGAAAAAAAAACTCCTTAAATTCTACAAATAAATTTTAAAAAAAATTATAAAAAAGATAATTCGATATATGAAATTTCGGTCAATGTGGAGTTCTGGGAAAAGATTTATTATACACAGTCTTATCATATTTTATAAGAAATTATTTTCAAGACTCAAACTCGTGATCTCCAAATCACACAATAATAATTTTATCGTTGCCTTAGGACTCTTCTTACATTAGTAAAATTTTTAAGTTATTTTTTTTTTAATTTTTCTTTTTTATATCAGGTATCTAAATTTTATCATCCAATTAATTTTGGAATAAACAATCCGACTCTATATTCCCTCTATCAAATAAATTCAAAAGGTATAATGATTTCTAATGTAACAATCTAACTTCATCAATAATTCAATCATACATGTTATGTAAAAATTGAATTCTAATTATTTAAAAATATATTCTAATTCTTACCATCACAAGGCGGTAATTAGTCAACTCAACTGTTAGAGGTTGTTTACATGTCAAACTTACAAACAATTATGAAACTAATTATTGAAGTTGGATTCTTTGTGTATTGTTCCACGTGGGAGGCACTACAATGTGACAAAAGAAAGAATGATGGATTTGGTGGGAAATCCACGAGAGATGCACATGGTAACCAACCCTGCCTTGGTTCAGAGATCACCATCAGATGGGAAAAGATGGGCTCCCATGGCTTTGCTTCTTCTTCAATTCATACTTTTATGAGGGAACCAGATTTCTCTGTACTTGATCTGTCACCATCAAACTTCTTTAACTTGATACCGCAAGTATAAGTATATATATAATTTTTTAAAATTAATGATGATATCTGAGAATTAAATTTTGACTAATAATCAAATTTCTATCTTCTCTTATGTACTAGTTACTGTTTAGATTAATAGTTATTGTGATTTACCTCCTTCGTATTGATCTTAGAACGAACTGACGAAAATGTTGGGAGTGAACGTTTCATCTTTTGCTATTATATATATAATTTTCCAACAGTAAGTGTACTGTGCAGTGTTTGAAAACATTCTGTCTGCTAAACTTGGATTAGTTCTTATGCGCCTGTTATCGCTTAACAGTTAGCCGGGCTTGGTTTAAGTTTAGAACATGCCTAACTCATGAATTGAGCGATCTCAAATGACAATGTGGAAGAAGGTGGGTTGGAAGGTGCACAGATTTTTCCCATGTAAAGTTGTATGTATCTTTTTACTTTTTGGAAAACAAGGGGTAAGGTAGGATCTACAGTGATCACGTATATAATATATAATTTTTGTTAGAATTTTACGCCCTTGATTGATTTGGTGTCGCGGTAAGTTTTTATGTTTAGATAAAGAGTTTAAACTGGGCTTTATATTTGTATTTTAAAATTAAAGAATAGTGGTATGAGATACTTGAGGGATTATAGGACGAGAAGCATTGGAGATGATTACGCTTGTGAATCAAAATAAACCCTATAACGAATAGGAAATTGAGAGCTTAGAGCATCTTGTTGGAGATACACTATGTATATAAGTGGAGCGAGAAGAAATGAAATCGAGGATTCAATGTATTCAAGAGATGAGAAACTTGGCTGAGAAGCTCTTGGGATGAAAGTTGCTGGTGAGTTAAGAGCAAATATATTTAGGCAAAAGTAGCTTTTAATTTAAACAAACTTGGTCATTAGATGAGCCCTAGTCGACATACTAATCGATTGAAGAAATTCTTCAGTTGACTAATAGCCCAATTGATTAGGTACTCTCGACTTAGAAACTTATTATGAATTTGTTTTTGTTTGACCAATTGACTGATTGTCCATGATTAATCAACTAATACAGGCTAGATGAACCAATTCTTAAAGGAGACAAATGGAACGATTGCAATTCACTATATTTGGTCCAGATCAATCAATTAATGGGTGCAAGTCAGTCGGCTGGTGAATCTCGAATAAAGCTGTCATCGATGGAAAAATATGAAAGTATCACAAGTTGTTGGAATCAATCAGACTGATGGTAACATACCAATCAAATGATGAGTATCATATCAAGAAAGCAATTAGTGGAAGAGGCTTTAAAATGGTGTCCAGAGACCACAATCGGAAATACAATAGATTGATTAAGTTATTGTTTTATTGTTGAGTTTTATTGTCAAAATTTTACCTTAGTGTACCTATTATGACGATCAATGAAGAGGAGAAAATATAGAGAATTTCGAAAGTGATCCACTTAAAGGATGATACATAGTTGACTAAGAGCCAGAAGGTTATCGAAGTATGTAGATCATGTTAGGACCAACAAATTGCGTTTGAAGAATCTGAATTTGTAATCTTTTGGGGAGCAAAGGCTTTCCAGATACTAATAGAGTTTCCCTTGATCACTGGGTCCATGCATCATCAATTGGTAGGTTGCTCCCACTGAAAATCATCTATTCTATCTGCGTTCCATCATCGATCATACTATTTTATCATTCAACCCATTCTGAGTTTGGAAACCTGTCACTCTTTTTTATAAATCTGTTAAATTCTGTAATGGCTTCATCTCCAGAAATGCCTGCTACAAGATCCAGTATCCTCTCATCTAATTGGTGATTTGAATTGTCGGACAGACTGAATAAGAGAGGGAAGTCAGCTTTCAAAATGGATTAATCACCTAGTCACCTCACCTGTCCAGCCATAAATCAGGAACTTTTCCATCCCTTGCCTCCACTTTCAAGCTCACCGTGAACATATCTAAGATCCTAAACAAGTCCTTCCATGCAGGAGACCATCGGCTACTCTAATTTTCAAGCTCGATAAGTGTTAACCTATCTCCAATAGGTAAATAGTTTTGCTTCCAAGGGTGTGGAGGTGATTTGCAGCTTTGGGGGGCTAGAATTCTTAATTGGAGCTTGTCCCCCCAAGTTGCGAACCCAGACAAACAATGGGAAGATGCTGAAATTTAGATCCAAAATAGCTTGTTTACTAAAAGCTATTGTACCTGTAGTTACAAGGTCCTCCATCCATCCACTTTATCCATCTTGGTGGAAAAGCCATGGAGCTTAAGCATTAATAGTAAGCAGGTTATCCTAGTGAGGCCCAATAAATCACACTGGACCTAAAGTAAATGAGCCGTCCAATGGCAAGCCCAACCCGTATAGCGAACTATACCCAAATCTGAAATAAGTCACACCGGACCTGACATGGAATGGAACGGGAGATAACTCATGGGCTTGTAGTACTTTGCGCCGCCCACTCACGCACAAAGGCACCGCATGGATAGGCAGCACAATGCAGCCCCCGCAAAGCCAAGCCATAACAGCCGCCCACCGTGCAGGCACAGTGCGCCTCATACACGGGCAGGCGCCGTGCGTGTGGTTGTATGCCAATGCACGTACTTCATGTAGACGCTCACAAGGATTGTAGGGTTGGGAATACAATAAAAACATTAAAAATACAAAAAAAAAATCATCTATTAATAAGAGTAAAAATATTTTTTATTAGTACAAGATCTTTTAGATAAAACTCAATAACAAATTTATAAAAATTTAGATTTAAAATGAATAATATTATATCATTATAAAAATATATGAATTCTTGTGGTCCTAATAAATAATATCAGAGTCATGGTTCGAGTCATGTTGAGTAGTTGCCTTGAATGAAGGAGATGGAGGTTTCTAAAGAAATAAACTCTAAGCAAAAAATTCAAACAGGTCAAGGGTGACCAAATACTTGGCGAAAATCTTAGGGAGTGAATCCTAGGTGATGAAAAGTCCAAGGTCAAGAGTGACCGATAAGGGTGAGCAAACATTCGATTAAACTGAATTAACTGACCGAACTGATCGAATTTGAAAATTCGATTTGGTTAATTCGGAAATTCAATTCCCCCCCCTAAAAATATCAGTTATATCAGTTTAATCGTTTTGGTTTCGATTTTAAAAATTGAATTTCTGTTAAACCCAAAAATTGATTCTTTTTGTCCCACCGAATAGTATAAATCCATAAAGAATAGAAATTCTAATTCGTTTCTCTTCTCACGCGCTTCTCCTCACAACTCACGAGGTTCCTCTTCTTTTCCCTTTTGCTCGATCCTCGCTTCTGCCCTATCCCGACACTAGTCGATCGTTGTCGTGGCGTGGTGTCGGAGGAGGACGGATCGGGCGGAGCAGGGTGATCTGCCTGCTGGGAGCCCTAGTTAGCTCCTTGGCCTCGTCTCCAGCGCCGCATACACGCAACCTCCCTCCCCCGCTGAGAGCCCTAGTTGGTAACATGGCCTCTCTTCCGAGTCTTCCGCTTCCTATTCCTCCTCCTCGGCTCCTCCTCTGCTCCTCCTCTTTGGATTTCTTCCCCATCCAAGACCGCAGTCCTTATTTGCTTTATTAGGACATGCGTGGACCATGAAGCTTATGCAAGAAAGAAGAAAAATGACAAGACGATTCTTAGTAATTTGGCATTCTCAAGATGTTGCATCTTTGTTGTTGACTTCCATCTACCAAGTCCAGCTTTTTGTAATCGAGCAGCCTCTCGTTCTCCACAACTCTTTCTTCTCCTTTCTTCCTTGTTCTTCCCATTTCTAATCACAGTCCCAATCAAAGACGCTCTCATGGAGTACAAACACATCCACTTGCCATTGTTTCCTCAAGTAAATATCTATCTCCACATTTTATCTATCGTGAACTCTGTGGATTATAGGGTTAATGGAGATGTTTTGTGGTTCAGGGCGGTTGTTTCTTGTTTGTTTCAATGGTGATTCTGTGATATTGATTGTGAAATTTTGCCTGTTTCTTCTGGTGAGTATTTTCGCATGGAATTCTACTCGACACCTTTGTCTCTGTGACTTCGAAAATTCGACGTCGGGAGGAGAATGGTATAAAAGTTCAGTTAATTCGGTCAAAACCGAATTAATCGATATTTTATCGGTTTGATTTAATTGATTTGCGTTAAAAATTTGGTTGGTTCGGAAAAAAAATTGGTTTGTTCGGTTTTCGATTTGTTCAATTCAGTCGGTTCGGTTTTGACCGAATACTCAGCCCTAGTGACCGGATGCTTGACAGAAATCCTAAGAGAGTGAACCCTAAGTGGTGAAAAATAGTGAAAATTCTTAGAAGAGATGAGTGACCTCAATTAACCGGATGTTTGAGGAGAGGCTCGGAGTAGATCTAGAGTGACCGGATACTTGAGGGGAGGCCCAAAGTAGGTCAGGGGTGACCAGATGCTTAATGGGAGGCCCAGAACAAGTCAAGGGTGACCGAATGTTTGAGGGAAAGCCTGGACCATCAAAAAAAAATGATGATCTTTCCTTTGAGGGGAGGATTATTGGGAATATAATCAAAGTCTCATATTAGAAATACATGAAAAAGATCATGAACTTATAAGATGAAAGATATCTCCATTAGTATGAGACCTTTTGGGTAGAGCATAAAAGTAAATCCACGAGGACTTAGGCCCAAAGTAGACAATATTATACCATTGTTGAGATATGTGAATTATTTTGGTCATAATAAAAAGAGTTGGCATGACTGTGTGGTCTGGATCTTGCAGTTGTAGCATTGCACAAACCCAGTCTAGCAATGTGTTTTCTATATTTCAAGTTTCTTTGATCAATTTGAGGATGATGGAGAGAGATGTTAATTTGGGTTGGATCCATCTGATTGATCTGTCACGTCAAACAATTTAAACAGGTTGAATTAAAATTTTATCAACCTATTTAAAAGTGAGTCCAGGCTGCGTGGGCCGCGAGTCAAGGTGGGTGTCGGGCTCAAATTGGCCCACGAGTTTAGAAGAATTTTTTTCTTCAAAATTTAAAACTAAAATGAAAACCCAATGAGTTCGTTAGACTGACCCATCTAATCTACAACCCAAACTTAAAATTTTCAACCTTTTTAATATTTTTAATGGGCTCGTAGGCTGGTCCGCCTAACCCGCAACCTATCTTGAGTTGGATTGAGTTGGAAATTTTATCAATTCGCTAGATGATGAATTTTTGGTGGACCGACCCACCTAGCCACGGGCTGACCTATCTAACAACTCTAATGATGAATGAATCTATTGTTGGTGCAAGGAGCACTAGATAATCGAACCTGATTTTGATGTTGACAAAGGTTCAAAGTTAAGCTTAATTGCAATCTAACAATGTTGATCAAGTGTGCGAGGAGCACAACCAAGAAAGTCTTAGTATGTCAAGTTGACTGGATACTAGGTGTTGGTGCAATCGTCCTCGGGTCAAGGTTGACCAAGTTGACTAAGCTTGGGTTGACTTGAGATTGAGTTTCGATGTATGACAATATGTTAGAGAGAAGTCAAGTATGTCAAGGGATGATCAAATACTTGATAAAGGTAAGTCCTAACTGAGGTTAGGGAAGGAGAACTCCTAACTGAGGTTAGATAATGGAAGACCTAGTTGGGAACTAGGTAATGAAAGTTATAGCGAGGCTAGGTGGTGGAAGACTTAGTTGGGAACTAGGTAATTGAAGTCCTAGAAGGGCTAGATGATTGAAGACCTAGTTGGGAACTAGGTGAAGTCCAAGAGGGTCAAAGGTTAATCGGACACTTGGTGATCGGAAGTCCAACAAAAAGTTGGCAAGAGAAAGTCCAAGTGAGTCAAGGAGGACAAGACACTTGGTGAAAAATGCCCTAACATGTCAAGGGTGACTGGATGCTTGGCAACGAAAAGTCCCAACAGATCACGGATGACTAGATATTGGACAGAGAAAATCCTGGTAGGTTGATGTCAACCAGATACCAGGCAAGACTAGAATTCAAGCTTGAAAAGGATGAATTTAGGGTTACCTATCGATTGGCAAGCCCTAAACTTGAAATTCGGGTTTTAGGTTTAAGATAATTGATTGACGTGTCAATAGATTGGATTGAGCTACCAATCGATTGGGAGGCTAGTTTTTTGTGAAGCATAGTAAGTTGTTGAATCGATTGACTTAATCGATTCAGTGTGACCAATCAATTAGGGTAATCGATTGGGAACTTTTTCGCGACATCACAGAAGGTTCTGGAATCGATTGAGACAATCGATTCAGGCTTCATCTATCGATTGAGTTAATCGATTGGAGATATTTCATGAGAGAACAGAAAGCCTCAGAATCAATTAGAGCAATCGATTAGAGGCAAACCAATCAATTGGTATGCCTCACTAATCGATTAGAGGTGCAAATAAGAGTTGTTCTACAGTTTTTGAACGGTCAATCTGACATGATAATTAATTGGGGGTAAGACCAATCGATTAGGAGACGTTTTCTAGCTCGAGAGAAATCCTAGAAAAGGGATTCGCGAGCATTTCAACACGACAGTTCTTGAAAATTCTGAGGTGAAATGCTATTGCATTTCCGAGTCAACAAGAGACATTCCCAACCAACAAGAAAGCAAGCAAGATAAGATTTCATTGTAAAGGCGTTCTCTCTTTCATTCTCGTTTGTATTTGCTTTTCTTTTTTGTTTCTTGTGTAATCGAGCTTGTAAGAGGCTTCTCTGCATATGAAATTTTTTGAGAAGGAGTGAGTTCCTAGTGGATGTGAGAGTTCGGAATGGACCCTTGGATTAGTCATCTCAAGGAGGTGGATACCAAGTAAAATCGAAAGTGTTAGCATTAAGGAGTCTTCGCTACAAGTTTCCGCTGTCATTCAAGTTCAAAGAAGTGAAGTGAGCTATTTGCCCCCCCCTCTAGCTCATACTGATCCTAACACAGCAAATGCCCATATTCGGGCTCAACCTTCCCCCTTAGTTGAGGTCGAGCCTATATTATCCTTAGGACCCAATTGTAGGATCGAGTGCACGTGAGAGGAGGGGGGGGGGGTGAATCACGTGTTTTAAAATCCTTCTTTTTTAATTTTTAAAATTGTCGTTTGAGAATTACGAGTGAACAGCGAAAAAACAGAGCACACGGTCAGTTGACTTGGTTCGCAGCCCCAACGAACTACTACTCCAAGGTTCACGCCCCCTTGGGACGTTTCTGACGGCCAATCCACTAATTCTCTTCTGGAAAACCTCCGGAAGAGCAATCGAGTACAAAATGAGAGAGTGTAACAAGTCTACACTTCTCTTATGTAGAGGTAACAATAAATAATACAACAAAAAATTATTACCCAACTAGAATCCTGCTGCCGGTGATGACTTGGTGTTGGTTCGGTGCAGCAGGGTCGTAGTATAACAATAGTAGGTGTTCGGAATAACAGTATGACGTGAAAATCGGGTATGAAAGCGATGCTCTGAGTTAGTTAACCGTCTAGATCCGTCAAGTTAGTTAACCTTGCACACTTAGCTCAACTTGTTAAACAAACAACAATCTAACTTTAACCTGTTGTCATACATCAAAACCTAGGGTTAGACTATTAGTGCAAACTGCACCAACACCAACCGACCCCCTTTGTAGGGGTCAAGCACTTATGATTCCCTGAGTCCCATGCAGGTAGGGTACTTACACGAAATTTCAAGATTGGGAGCATCTAGGTAAGCAGGTTGGAATCGAACTCCTATACCTGACCTCTCAGTCTAATCTCCCTTATTGACTCTTCTGTCAGATGCTCCTTATCGATTTCTCAGTTGGATTTTCCTCATCGAGTTCTCAGTCAAGTTTTCCTTATCGACTCAGTGGGAGGGGCACTATCGTTTGCTTGAGGTCATAGCATAACAAAACATGAGTTGAAAAAAGAGTTGCATTCAATTCAAAAGGTGCACCGTGTGTATTACAAAATTCCGAAACAAAAATACATGAGTTATGCAAAATTGTCTAACGCCTCGGACGAAACATTATCATAGATCTTCAGAAGGTCCATGAAGTTTTTGGAGGGCTTGGTTGTCAGGTATCCCACCTTTCGGAGTTTTTTGATTGCTCCTTCCATACCATACAAAAATATCTTGACAGTGTGGGTGCTGAGTTGATCATAAAACTCCTTCAAGCGTAGGAACTTAGTCTTTTTGGCCCTGCCTCCCCAGCCTTGTAGCTCTCCAACTTTGCTTTTTTGAGCCTCCAGCTCGACCCTCTGGTTCTCCAACATCACCTCCTTAGCCACCAGTTTCACCACTTTGCCCCCTAGCTCACCTTTGAGGGTTTTTGTCTCGGACTCCCACTCGGTTTTCCTCGATCGTCTCCGGCTCGGGAAGGATCTTCTTTTTCTTTTTCCTCTTAGAAGAGGCCTTTAACTCAGCTTTCTTTACACCAACTTAAAGCTCAACTACATGTTTTTCTAATGAGACTATCTTGGAGTCAGCCTGCAGCTTAGCCGCTTCCAGTTGAGGCAGTTGCTCTGTTCGAATCAAGGCCTCATCTTTTAGTTTCTCTGCCTCGGCCCTCGCCTCTTCCAAATCTCGGCATAGGAGGACTTGTTGAGCCGAACGGAGCAACTCATCCAGCCGAGCTCGCATGGCTTGATGCGATTGAAGAAACTTGGGTGCTTGGGTGGTCAGCTCCATACCCACATCCCACACCTGCAATAAAATATCCAAATTAATCTCCTTCGAGTAACACTCACCCAGACACGTTGAAGTTTGCTACATTCCTTACCCCCGTAAGGTCTATAGCAAATGCCTCTGTCAAACCCTCGAAGGTTCTGCGCTTCGCTCGCTTGGTTGCATAGACCCAAGTCTTCGCCACCTGGTTGCATAATATCACTGTGATGAAGAGGGGAAGGTCTTGCTCTCAGGTCAGACTCGGGCCTTTGCCTCTTGGAGGAAGCCCCTAAGATTGATCGGAGATTGAAGAGCGCTCAGTTGACGAGACGAACTTGGGTCAACCGATTGAGGGGTCGAGCTTGCTCCCACCAGGGGCATCCCCTCCTCGTCTTGATGGGTAGTCGGCGCAGGTGGAGAGGGCGACGAGATCGCTATGGAGGCAGGTGTGTCGGTCGCAGGTTCTGAGGATCGACGTCTCTTCTGAGTAATCCTCAGACGTTCCCTCTTACTCCTCCGAAGACACTGGTACGACTGCCATAGAAGGACAGATGAGCGACAACTCTCATCTGTGTTAGCCGCAGTATCACTTGAGGATCCAGTCGAGTGGGGAGCATGCTCTTTTATCTTGACTTCACTGAGTTGTAACGTCTTGTTCATTGACGCCTTCAGTTAACAATCATATAAAACAAAAGAAGAAAATTCTTTTCAAAAGAGAACTGAAGCTCGACATCAATCGGGCTTAGCCCAAATCGGAAGAGAATGCCTTCCTTGATCATACGCTTGACGTCAAATTGAAGGTCCAACAGACAATCCACTGCCGCCAAGTACATTGGCTCCAACTTGTAGTCACTTAGACTCAAGGGCTTTGACATTTCCATCTATCAACCGATGGACCAATGGAAAGGAGTCGGAGGTCATACAAAGATAAATTGAGACTGCCATCCTATATGTGAGGTCAACAGTCCATCCAAAAAACAACAACCTAGTCTAGTTTGGAAGAAGAAAACTCTGGTGTCCATCTTCTTGGGGTAAAATAAGTAATGGAAGACTCAGGGGATGAGGGGGACTTGGTAGAGACGAAAGATAATAACTGGCCTGCAAAGCAGTCAGAAGGAGTTGGGAGCTAACTGTTGGAGAGAAATATGAAAATACTGGGAGACTTTGGCAAAGAAATTTGGGATGCAAAATCGGAGGCCACCTAAAAACTAACACATGAAGAAGGTGACAAAACCTATGGGGTAGACGTGGTCGGTCGAGGGCACACGTGATAACTAACCGGTGATCAGTTGGGACCTCAAACTGCAACCTCACTTGGTATAAATTCCCTACATTGAAGTTTGACTCCATGGATGTGTACTAGAGGGTGGGAATGCTCTCCGAGGCCATTAATGGAAGGGCAGATCAAAGAGGATAGAAGAAGGGAAAGCAACAAGAGACAGAATGCTAGAAGACGGAGACTTACGGTCGAAAAAGCTCATGGAGTCACAGAAATCGCCTAAGGTCACTGTTGTTGAATAATGATGGTGAAGAATGCAACATCATTCTCCCCTCGTTAGCCCTAATAAAGCGCAAGCTCTCAAATCTCAACCGTTGGATCTAGAAGTCGAAAAGGTGGGCTAATTCGTAAAGTTGTCCCATCAAACCCCCGAATCGATAGAATCTTAACAGTCTCATTGATTTGATAACCTCAACATGACGGTGTCGCATGTAAACCTCGAACGGGTCGACATTAATGACTGACAGGACGAGCCAATCATGACCCCATATATGCCATCACGTGTATCACTTATATTAAATGACATCTGACTCGTAGGTTTCCAAGGCAGATACTTGTGAAGGGGTAAGATTATGGCCATGTCAGCCCTAGAGATCAAGTCGACCGCTAGACCAATTCATGCTACTGTCTAGTTAGTCGGACTCGGACCTCCTTCGACTAGACTTAGAGGGGAGGCTTGTGATACAAGGAATGAAAGAGATTTACATGCGGCGAAATCTTTCCTCATTGCTTGGTCAGAAATCAAGTGAAGGTGGAAGTCAAAAGGGACCTTTGCACCTGACCCTCTAAACTCAGCTCACCTGACACCTAATAGATCTCCACTCAGTTAGCTCACTCGACACCCAACATGTCCTCATTAAGCTCCTCTCTGGTTGGTCCTACCGACCGACTGCTCAACCCCTCTCCGGTCGGTCCATCGATATGCCACTCAACTCTTTTCCGGTCGGTCCAAGCGAAGGGGAAGTCAAAAGGGACCTTTGGCACCCGACCCTCTAAACTCAGCTCACCTAACACTCGACATATCTCCACTCAGTTAGCTCACCTAACACCCAGTAGGTTCTCATTCAACTCCTCTCTGGTCGGTCCCACCAACCGATCGCTTAGTTCCTTTTCGGTCGGTCCAAGTGAAGGTGGAAGTCAAAAGGGACCTTTTGCACCCGATCCTCTAAACTTAGCTCATCTGACACTCGACAGATCTTCACTTAGTCAGCTCACCTGACACTCGGCAGATCTCCACTCAGTCAGCTCACCTGACACCCGAATGGTCATCATTCACCGACCGCTCAGTTAGTCCCACCCACCGGCCGCTCAGTCCCTCTCTGGTCGATCCCTTCGATCGACTGCTCAGCTTCTTTCTGATCGGTGCAAACAAAGGTGAAAGTCAAAAGAGACATTTGACACCCGACCCTCTAAACTCAACTCACCTGACACTTGGCAGATCTCCACTCTGTCAACTCACCTGACACCAAGTAGGTCCTTATTCAAACTCCTCTCTAGTTGGTCCCATTGATCGGCCGCTCAGCCCCTCTCCGGTCAGTCCCACTGACCGACCACTCAGCTTCTTTTCAATCTCGATCGACCACTCATCCTCTCTCCGATCGATTCCACCGACTGGTCGCTCAACTCCTCTATTTAAAGGACCAAGCCTTCTAGCCCAACTATCTCAATACTATGTGGATAGCAGAGGGTGGTCAGAAAAAATAGTATGGTTGACATAACATGACTCCACTCGATCAATATATACAAAAAGTGGGTGATGTGATAATATGATATGATAAAGATACTAACAAAGATACTACAATGATACACAAATGTGACACTTTTTTTTACTGAGACATGATGTCTAATTATGAAGAGATACTCTTTTAGTGGTATTATAAAAGGAGCCATGACTAAATCTCACACCGCCCCTTCCATTAATGAAACCGCTTTACATGAGTGCTTCTTGCTATGCTCTTGCCATTTAATTTGTGACTATTTTTTTTTAAATCAAGGTTTCAAGTTTTTCAAATCGATTAATCCAAGATGATCACATTGATCTCATGAAATTTTTTCATAGCATATATATGAGGTTTGACGGACGGTTCAACATCATGAGTGGTTCAAATACCACAAGTATATGAAATACCTTATGAAAATTTCAAACCCTCATTGCATAACAATCCCTCCTATCTCTTACCATCAATATGTGCCCCAAGGGGTTTTATTTTTATTTTTAATTTGCGACCGTTGTTACTTGGCAGCGACGTTTATTAATCCATAGTACGTTTTCATTGGAAGAAGGATTTCTATATTGGAGTGTAAAAGACAAAAAAATTAACTTCTCTTGATGCTTATATTATAGTTTAGCATCAATCAATTACCATTTGAGAGTAGAACTCAAAATAGTCTATCTTTGTTGTTGCAAATATATATTGTAATTCATAGGGATCTTGATCAGTAGGGCAGATGAAAAGGAGAGTTCCAATTATGATCGTGTAGAGAGTGATAAATTGTGTTAGAAAGCGGAGATCTACGAGCCAAAACTTTAGTTATGGGTGGTAGTGGAAGAGGTGGACATTAGATATAAAAGGGCATTCCAATGAGGCTCTACGTAGAGAAGATAATACTAGGTGAAATACATCTTTAGGATGTGCCAACACCTACTCATTATTCCGAAGAAGGCGAACGAAGAAAGATATCTTTTTGACAACATATAAACCCAAGCATTGACATGTATAAATATATTTATCATCTTTGTTTTGAAGTTCTGCCCCAAACAATGCATGTGCGTCCTTATGAAGCATCACCATTGTCCTTGATATACTACTTACAAATCGAAATTAATAAGACAAAAGTACATAGTGTCATCAATTCATTTCCGTCAATCATCTTGTCTCCACGGGGATACTTAGTTAGCTAGTGGGTGATAGATTTGTTATAATAGGACATGAGTTAATTCTCGGTGGATGCATGCCCTCAGGAAAAAAAACTCCTCCACCCCTTAGTCACTTGGCGGTCGGCTATAAACGGACTCCATGATTTATCTCCCTTTACATAATTTGAGGATGAATTGTGAGGGGACACTTGGGGTGAGCGTAATCACCCCCAATTACGTCAATCATCTCTAATTTACTTTGGTGAGGTTGCTGGAGAAGGGACTTCATTATATCTATTACCCTACTGCCAAGTGCCAACTTCGACCAAGTCGAGACTAGAGGAGACTTACCATTGTTATCAAGAAGAATCTCCCCTCCCCTCAGTTACATCGGTGTAATCAATTTTCAGGATTTCAATATTTGATAATATATCTATGTCTGATCAAGTTTGACGGAGGATTAATCCAAACATGACAAGATATTTGGAAGAGAACTAAGTGAAAAGTTTAATCAGGTACACTTGGTAGACTTTCATGATTATACTTATTTGTGGAGTTTACTTATTATTTTTGCATACGTGTCTTGCAGAAACCTAGAGTTGGAAGTAAGATGGAGAGCAGACGAATGTAACTGGACTAAGTCCGAAGTAAATCAGATTTGACTCGTGTCAAATCAGACCCAAACCAGTTCAATGGACCGGTCCACCACTCTCGTAGACTGGTTGCGTTTGGTTGATCAGGTTCCAATCCGGACTCAATTTGGTGACATGACTTGGTTTAGTTGATCGAAAAGTTTTTGGTCGACCGATAAACTTGATAACGACGATATCGCCGTGGCTTGGTTCAGATCGTGATAAACTCGATCATGAGGATCAAGTTTGATGGCCAAGTCCGATCGACTGAATGTGATTTATAGGTCGATCGAAAGAGACCTATAAAAAAAATCTTAAGATCAGACTTAGAACAACAACTCTACTATTAAGTTCTTTTACTTTGTACTCGAAAAAAAATAACAACACATTACTTGTGCGATTGAAAAAGCATCAAGAAGAGTACGAGACACTCAAAGCTTCCAGACGGTCCATCAATAAGTTTATTTGTTATTATATACATATGTGTTCCATCTTTATCTATTTGTGATTATATACAAATCTATAAGAGGTTACATCACCTCCTAAAAAGTTTGGGAAAAAAATATGCATAGCGGACGTGTTTATACTAATTTTGAAGTTAAAAATCAAATAAAAGTCCTTTATTTTTTATTTATTTTATCCATAATTATTTATTATTCTGTTGCTACAAATACTATGATAAAAAAAACACGAAAAAAAGAGACATCAATATTCATTTTTTTTTATCAATTCCGAATATTATAAATTATAGCTAGTTCGATATTATTTTTTTTTAATTGACAATATATATATATATATAAAACTAATTCTAATGATGATGTCGACTCCATACAAAATTTTCAAATCGGAGCCGATCTGTAATAGGCGACTCGTTAGCCCAGAATCAATTGTTAATAAACTTTTTTTTATCTCTTAATTTATCGGAATTAGAATTTTAAATACTTGAAAAATTGAGAAGCTCCCGCCGATATACGATTGCTCATCAATTCCAATGTTAGCCCTGTATATCATCTACGTATATATCATATCTTTAATAATTTTCCGTTTTCATATGAGTTTTTTTTTTAAAAAAGAAGAGATTAACAGTAAATGTTATCCTGTACGGTCTAGATTAAATATGTTTGAATCGGACGGCTGAAAAGAAGGTGCCATTGGGTATTGCATTGGATTCGTCGCCTTAACTCCTGTTTTTTGTCGCCATCTGCACGTGTTGCAACGGCATAGAATAATAGAACCGCCTCGTGAAAGGTGTTTGTCTCCCACTCCTCAGTCGCTCATCCAGTCGCCTCTCCTCTCCTCTCCCCCTCCGATCCCCAAATCGGAAAACCCTAGAAGAGATCAGGAATCACGATGTTGGATCAGTGGCTTCCATCGACTTTGGCCTCCATCTATGGCTGGTTCACACCCACCGTCCTCTTCGTCCTCGTCAACCTCGTCATCGGCACCATCGCCATCGCCTCCAAGTTCTCCTTCCACCACCACCAGGCGTCCGCCCCGGCGCTCGACGAGGTCGCGGCAGCGTATCCCGGCCGCTACCTCTTCCGATCCCTTTCCCGTTCCCCATCCCTCGTCCTCGACCGCCTCCTCTCCTTCAACCTCAACCGCCACGTCGTCGAGCTCTCCCTTCCCCTCGAGGCGGACCAGGCGCCGCATTTGGGCGCCACGGAGAAGGAGGAGGAGGCGGACGACGAGCACCAGTTGCATCTGGATCGGAGCCAGTCCGACCCGCACCCGACGGGCGGGGAGATGCCGCCGAAGCTGGCTCTGAGAATAAAGAAGTCGGCTAGCGAGAAGTCGCCGTTCGCACACTTCCAGGAGGGGGAGATCGAGAATGCAGCTGCAGCGTCGAGAGAGACCGCGGATCAGGTGGAAAACGACGGCGGCGTCGGCGGCGAGGTGGACTCGCGGGCGGACGACTTCATTAACCGGTTCCGGCAGCAACTGAAGCTGCAGCGCCTGGACTCAATCTTAAGGTACAAGGAGATGCTTGGCCGTGGATCCACCTAGAGAACAAGATTACTACCAGAATGAATACTATAATAAGCTTCTGGCAATTTCGTTGTGCGTCCTGTTGCTCAGGACGTTCTTGCGAAGCATTAGTTTTAGGTTTTCCTAGATGCATTTGGTATTTTATTTTCAGTGTTTTATTTATTATTATTATTATTATTCTCCAAAATTTTTGTGATTTGGTTTCCGTAATGTCCTTGCTGCCTTGCATCTTGCCATGGGCTCCCTAATTCCGATTGGATGGCTATGATTCCAACTACTAATGCCGGCGCGTCGTATCTATTTTGTTCTGTAATCAAATGCTTTGCAATAATGGTTGATAGTTCCTCACATGTGTTAGGGTCTAAGCTTGGTTTAAAAGTTTTGATATGGGTGGTGGTGTAAAATGAGCTGCGCCGTGGCCTACCTGACAGGACGCGACAAAGTACATGATGAGGTCAGAATCTCTCTATTCTAATTTAGACATCAACATCAACGCGGAGGTTGAAACTGTCAACTTTACCCATTCAATATTAAAAATAAGATTTCTTAAGAGAAAGACTTATGACGCCGGATCGAGTTTAGTTAGTGATTTTTTTAATTTGAATGGGTCATAAATTTTTCGAATTTAGTTAGTAATCTTTTAAATTTTAATGGGTCATACTTTTTTATTCGCAACTCAAAATTAGATTTTATTGGATCTCACACGTGTAGAATTTTAAAATCTACATTTGTTATCAGGAAATTCGTAATAGTTAACTTTCCAGCTCAAATTTTGCTATTTTTTTGTTATTTTTAATAATTTTTATTTTTATGATAATATACATTTATGAGTTAGAGTTTATCTAGTTAAGAGTTTTGTTTGGATAAAAAAATTTTTATATAATTTTTTTTTTGGGTAAGATTTTTTTTTTTTTTTACAAAATTGAGTTCTATAAATTAGAATTTCTTTCATTTTTTATATTTTAGGGACTAGAGTCTATAAATACTTGTTTAACTTTTAAGAAATCATCTTCTAATTCTTAATAAAGTTTTTTAAATTTGATTAGACGGATCCTTATTGTTTTTCTACTCAACTCCTTTTTTTTATCAAATCCGTAGGATAATTATTATCTTGTCCGATGTCAGTTTGTATTAAAACACATCAGATCCAATGACAATAGGTCATGGTCATAGTTGTGGTCGCAATAACAGGCAGGTTCCGAGTGAGAAAGTTCGTACTATGGTCGTAGCATTCAGGACATAATGACGATCGAGAATTTATGGAGACAAGTTGAAGATTTAATCCAGCAGATGACGACTGTGCAAAATCTTGAGGGTCGAGAGAATTCACATCGTGGATTCGTGCCACCATCAGACTGTAAGCCGGGAGCGTCGGGTTGAAAGGAGCCTTATGAAGACCTTGGTTTTTGAGTTGATTTGTCAGAATTTTCTTGTACGTTACAAGTAGAGAGCTTTGTTGACTGGATCAACAAAGTAGAGGAAATTTTTGAGTATAAGCAAGTTTCAGATCGGATGAAGGTGAAACTAATTGTCATCCGACTCAAGGAGCGAGCATCGGCGTAGTGGATACAGATGCGGCGTTCACGGGACAAACAGGGCAAGTCCAAAATAGATGATTGGGAGAAGATAAAGAAAAAGCCGAAGGGCCAGTTTCTACCTTTCGGCTACACCCAAACTTTGTTTCAGCTAATTTACTCATTGAGATAGGGTGTGAGTATTAATATTAGCCCTAAGAGCCAATTATGAGATGATTATATTTATTGAGTTAATGATTATGATATTAGGTTAATGGTTAATTCAATATGCTAAAATCTAACCCATTAAAGATTATTAATGGAGATTAATTATACATTCAAAAAGGAAGATCATTGAGTTAGACTCAATTGGATTCAATTATTGGATTGAGTCCAATTCGAATTAAACTCAAGGAGTTAATTCGGATTGATCGATGAGTTAGACTCATTGGGTGAACTCGAATTCACCAAAAAAGAGGAAAGGTCAATTTTGAATTGATCATGATTAGACTCAACCATGATTAGACTCAACCATTATTAGACTCCATTAATAGAGATTAATGAAGCATTGATGAAAAGAAGACCAAGAGGCAAAAACCTTTGGTATTCATTG